>RCTD01000017.1:0-180000 GCA_014898415.1 Stromatinia cepivora | reverse complement strand
AGAACTTACAACAACACATGCCAAAAGCTGGCTGTAGAATCCCAATAATACCAGCCATAGCTGGGCCAAATCCTGTAAAGTTTTGAAAGTCCCGGAAGACAAAACTAGCACTCTGCTTGTTGGTGTTGCATGCTAGAATTGTGACGACCGTCACAATAAATGATGCAATATTGAAAATGAGCGCAACCGTCGAGACTTTGTCAAGAATCTTTGATCCCCACAGATTGATGAATGTTGCAATCAAAGTCACCGCATAGGCTACCAAGACCGCGTGCCACCTCTCAATCACGTATGATGGATTAACTAGATTCGCTTGACCTAGGATGAAGTTCGCACCGATGAAGCTGTTGGTTGCACCCATGGCAAGAATACCTGTACTCGTGCCAAGAAAGTCAGAAATAGCTATTTCCCATGGAAAACAAGGAACATGGGGTCAATATCCCATGAAAGGTCATGAGATGCGTCTTTTGGTATCATTTTCCCTCCTGGGTACGACTGAAATATGATGTCAATATGACTAGAGAGAATATGACTGACCGATTATCATAAACCATCCCGTAAGATAGGAGAATTGTCTCCTCACCGGTTTCGGTGAGAGAATATAGACCCATGAGTATTGTCCTCCGGCAACGGGATACTCAGAGCACATTTCTGCCATGGAGTAGACGACGCATAGAGAGACGATACTAATGCCCATCCATCCCCAAATCATCTGCGTAAGTTATTACTGTTAGTTGCGCGTTCGAGTAGTATAAAGAAACATTTTGTCATTCTTGACAACTTCAAATGTCTCGGACGTCGTGGAACATGTTTGAGGTTATGTCGCAATACCAGCGCCGTGCAATGTATGAGCTTCCTCGAGATTCGACTAAGAGTCTGGAAATCGACCCATAGATAGGAGAATTAAGCATGGAATCGGAGGGACGGTCAGATTTAAATGAGGAATGTGAAAGGTTACTCACTACCGGTGGACCACCAGCATTGACACCTGTGACAAGCACACCACCTAGGGCACTCCAACTGCAATAAGCCGTTAGCAAGCGTTAAGCGTCCCATCTTGCCACGTTTTTCTGATCCAAGGTTGCAACGCCGGTGCCGATCACCGGTGTTGGGATTCAGAAGATGCACAGCATACGCACAAGAATACTTACCTCGTAACAATGGAGAATGAGAAGCCAATCATGCCTAGAAGGCCGAATGATCGCTTGAGTTCTGAAATTATGCTTATCAGCAGATGATCAAATGGTGCCAATTTGTAGAATCTGAGGAAGTCGACCCACCCGGACGATAACCCATATTCTCCAGAGCAGCATCTTCGGCCACACCTGGAGGAAAGACCTTCCCCACAAACGCTTCTTCTTTCATCTTATTCGTTACAATGTAATGCAGATACTCGAGATGAAGAATCCCAATACCACAGTTTTGGAACAAGGCAGTGGCAACTTCCAAGATATGTTGTACTGTTGATTAAGCAGTGGAGAAAATATGACCGAGGATACAACTCAAGGTATTTATAAACGCATCCAGAGCATTCAGCGAGAGATCCCTACCTTTTCGGGATCTCATTGACGGATATGAGAAGGAGGTAGATGGGAATGCAAGTTTAATGCAACATTGGAAACAATTGGAGGGATCTTTGTGCAATAGCCATGCTAGACTTTTCCTACATCGAATGATATTGACTTAGCTAGCTAGGTTCGAAGTGCGAAAGCTGAGATAGGGTCGAATTCCCTATATTGTCATTTGTGTCCGATATCAAATCGTCTGTCAGTATCTCATCTATCACGACCTTTCCGACTAGCCCATCATGTTGCTGCATTTATGCATATTTGTAATATGGGGTCGGAGAAAAGATTGGAGAATAGGGGAATGAATGTTTGGATGAGCGTTGAATTGTTTGGTCGGCCGGGGGTCATGGTTGGGGATTCGATTGGTCCGGGGCAAACATTGCTAGGATAATTTTTTAGGCTTATGATTAACCTTATCTCTCTCTGGCTTGTCCGTAAAACTCTTCATCAAAGATCTTTTTTAAGCGTTTTATTCCGTTGTTCATCAACATGAAGAAAACGTGGTACGTACTGCAACTCACTTCCTCAGCTTTCTAACTTGCTTGCTTGCATACTTGCATATAAATAATACGAATGAACATGTATTGCCCGGAATCTTGGTTAAAATATTACTCCTTTCAAATCGGATATCCTCCTCACTCGCCTCAATCTACAAACAATACACACCGCAGACGCCATAACGTGGCCTAGTCTTGACGGTACGACCTAAGGTCCATTTAACATCGAGAGAGACTGTTTCCATATCCTTGAAGTCCGAATTGCGAAAGTTATGAGCCAGAAATTTGAGATGTGATAGAATCTCACTATGGTAACACGATGTAATTGCAGGGAAATATTGATTGATTGTTTTCAAACAAATCGAGAGGGATGTTGCATACTTCCGACCGAAGATGGCCGAGTCTCATCATCTGCTCATCGGCACCAACTAGACGCAATGACTCTTGCGCTGAATATGTTGGAGATCTATACGAAACATTTGCTCTTTGATCCCTTTGCCTCTGATTCAGGCGATTGCCAACAATGTTCCCGGCGACCAATATCTAACTTCAACATTGGAGCCTGTTAAATCGAGCCGCCGAGCTGATGAAATTGGACGAGGAACTTTCTTCTCGACGCTTTGGGTATCTACCATCCTTTCTCGGCCCCACAAGATTCATCGCCGCGGGGAAAAAGGAAAAGGGAATTGCTTCAGCAGGCTTTTTCTTCCGTCGGATATCTACATGGAACCTGCGCAAGGCCCAGCGCCATTCTTCTTTTCCATTATTCATTGTGGTGGAACGAGACGGGAAGCTGCACACCGCCTAGCATTTCATTCGATGATTTTTTTCCCTCCCTACATATTTGCACACTAATCCGAATTTCTGGTTTGTACCACCTGTATTGATCTATAATTGGGTGATACCAACATATTGGCTGGGCTAGTACACCCATTCCAGAATCTGCAAGATTCCCGCATGTACTACCCCGGATTTTTGCACTGCAGGCAAGTAGGGGAGCAGGCTTGTGCAGGATCTCACCAAATAGACGACTGACTTGAATGATTAGGATGTCGTAATACAATTTCAAGGGAGGAATGTTGAGGCTTTCTTGAATTCTATTGATGCTCCACGGAGATTCATACGTAGTCAATTGAATCAATCAAAGCGGGCATGACTTTACGCCTGCAATGAGCCGTCATTGATGATTGCTTCACTTGAAGTTTTACGCCATGTTCTCTCGAACTCCCCGCAATATTTGTAGGTACCCGTGGCAGAACAAGGTCTTTCTGTACCTGCAGTCAGTACATGATCGGACCTTTGGAGTGTCCTCTCAAAATAAACAAGTTTGTCAGATCAATATATCAATCAATGAAGTAAAACTGTTATAGTATACATACTTCACCTATCTCTCCTTCAGCTTCTTTATACTCAATTGTCTCTTCATCTGTTGTTTAGTTCTAGGTTATAAGGTGTTTTGTTGATCAAATCTTTGTCTGCTTACTCGTGATCTCCTGAGTTGTCAACATCTACCGTATCTAGTACCTACTACCTACATAAATATTCTCAAAATGGAAGGACCAAATGGCTCAAACGTTTACCAACAAATTCTCTCTTCCTCACAAGTTCTCCCCTCCTCAATCAAAATACAAATTGATTCATCCACCATTCTTCCAATTGTTGAACCACACCAAATTCTCTCCAAGATTGTACCAACGGCGATGCATCAGTGGCTTCGGATAAGATTTTCGACGAAATCGATCAGTTGAAATTCGAAATCAAATCTCGTGCAGGAACAGCAGTTGTTGTAGCAAATAGCAAACCTACAAAATCAAGAAGATCTTCTTTCTTATCAAAACTCATCAACTTCCATCGAAACCCAGCACGTTCAGTTTCGAAACCAAACTACTGCCAAACTCTCGAAATGTCATCGCCGAAACATCATCTTCCCTCCCCTGAGCCGGGAACCATGGATCTTGATAGTGGGAGTGATCTGTTTGTGGAGGATTACCAAGAAACTGGAAAGCTCTGTGCCAGACCTTACGATTGGCCTCATGACGAATCATTCCATAGATCTACCACTGCGCTAGTCATTATTGACATGCAGAAGGATTGTAAGTCTTATGTTCTCTTCCCTTTCGCTTTGGAGGTGGAAACGATATAAGAGATGCCCTATGATTGTTTTCAAATACACACCCACTGCACACAGTACGTATGTCAATGGGAAACCCTGAGGGTCATTTATCATTACGACATTTTCTGTATCCCGAAGCAACATATCACAGGACTATTGCACCTCTCTGCGCTTTGTTCTCAATAGCCCTACCATGAATGTAAAGAAATATCTAAAAGAAACTACTAATTCTAGTTTATTACAGTTGCCTCTGACAAGGGATATCTGAAAATGCAAGGTATTAATAATCAGCCAATCCTCGATATTGTTCCTAATATTCGCAAACTTCTCGATGCTTGCCGAGCCAAAGGGTTCACTATTTACCATACGCGCGAAGGCCACCGATCTGATCTATCAACACTTTCCAAACGCGAGCGATTCCGCTCAAAAAACAACAAGGAGGGCCTTGGTATTGGTGACCCCGGCCCACTAGGACGTCTTCTAATCCGCGGGGAGAAAGGCCACGAGATTATCGATGAATTAGCCCCTCGATCGAATGAGCAAGTCATCGATAAGCCCGGTCGGAGTGCATTCCAACACACAGAGTTTCGGCTCATGCTAAGCGTCAAGGGTATCAAGAACCTGATTTTCTGCGGTGTAACAACGGACGTTTGTGTAATGAGTACAATGAGGGACGCCAACGATAACAATCTTGATTGCGTCCTGGTAGAAGATGCGTGTGCTGCTGGTGTCCATGAGCATCACAAAAGTGCTGTTGAGTCGATTACTGAAGAAGGGGGAATTTTTGGCGCTGTCACAACGGTGAAAGATGTTTTGGAGAAACTGGAAAGATTTTTGGACATAAGTGAGCATGAATCCATGACTTCCCATACAGTTCCAGCAGGGATAAATGCAGAGGATGAATCCATGACCTCCCATCCAAATCCAGCAGGGACGGATAGATTAAGACCTGTCCCCAGAACTCTCATCAGAGAAAATCGACCTTCTGCCGGAAGACAATTTTCGGAGATGTCTTTAGTTGAGCCAGAGGGAAGGGAACATGATCATGCAACGCGAGTAGAAGATTATGTTGACGACGGCGTGTATCGCCGCAGACCCACACAGCCAATTTCAGATCCATCAAACCCTCCTGTCCCACGTACCAGAAAACAATCCTCTTCTTACAAGGTTGGCCTGGCTTATACGAATCAAGAAAATGGAAAGAATTCCAAGACCCCGAAGTCCCATGGGAATGCAAGATTGGATTTATCCGAAGACGAGGAAGAAACAATGCCCACTATTAAACACACTGGCAGGTAATTAAGAATCAAAGGTAAAGATACTTCCGACCGGATTAGGTTTTCACGAGGCACATGTTTTAATAAATTCTAGGAGTAGGGTGCCAAGTTCCAGCACTGATGAGCACCCAACGTTAAGCGAATAAGGTCTATTTTTACTTTTTCGTATATCTTCAGGTCCTTATCACTTTTGGAGATAACACCGTTACGAGAACGCAAATTAAAGCAATCACAAGGACTAGGAGTAGTAGTAAAGAAGAGCCTGGTGTTTCCGTTGGATTTGGAAGGACTAGTGATGTTATAACTATGGTCGTGGAAGGAGACAAGGAAAGAAAGATGTCGAATAGTGATACTATAGAGTGGACACCGGGCTCCAAATTTGGGCTGTTGAGCTGGGAACAGGGCGAGGGAACTTGGGCGCGTTTGGCTGCCAGTGATAGCATTTTTGGGGGGTGAAATTGTGGAGGCGGCTGGGAGCTTTTGGCTGGAATATTTGTTTCGTGTATTTTTATTTCGTTTGGCTTCGCTTGTATTGTTAGGTATTCTTAGGTGAATGAATGAGAGGTATAATTTATAGTAGTACAGTATCAATATAGATCATAATAGAGATATTGGTGAAAGGGTGACATCATGTTAGAAAAAGTTTCTGATTCCACGACATCATTGCATATTTAATAAGGTTGCCTTCCCCATTTCTTGGAATATCTCGGAACGCCGGGATATTCTAGTTTGATATGTTTTGTTTTGATAGCTGAATTCCTCACATTGATTGTGGACTCAGGCACTTGACTATATTTATATATAGACTATTTCCCTTCTCTCATCCAGAACGAAAGATTAAGCTACTCCCCGTCAAAGCACCTCATTATATGACCTAACTTACGTCACATATTTCATCCTAGGATAAATATCCCGAAGGTGACATTGTCTGGAGGATCGTCAAAAATGATTGACTATTGTCCTATTGTATTTTGATTAATGATGAAATTGTTGGAACTGTTTTGTGGGATATTGGGTGTGGTTCTGAATTTTAGACGGGAATCTTTGGTCTGTGGGAGGAATCAAATGAGTCTGTGGATTCGAACTTCGGAGGGTAAGGCGCATATTTGGACTGTTTGTGGAACTTGAGGACGTTGATGTGCAATGGTTGAGAATATCTGGGTTATTATGTTGGCTGATCAAAAGTGACATTGAGTATTGTTGACTGCTAGTGAGGGAACATTGTGTGTGTATTATCTTATATTCATCGTGGTCCTTAACCTCACTCCGCCTTTTTATTCATGCCTGCTGGTTAATCTAGCAATGCAGATCATATGAATTATGGAATCAAGAATGATGAGCGACAGGATCTCGAACCCTTAGACTAATGACTTACAACTCCAGACATTTCCTACTAAATATTGTGTGAATCCGATCGTATATCATTCATATCATAGATTAATCCCGGAGTCTAGTACGCCATTGCGAGATATGAATGTGCTGATGCAATAGATATTGTGTTGCGTGCAGTCGGAATACTAGTAGGTAGTGATGACAAAGAATGTGATTCTAGTGATTAAAGGCTCGTTCTGTATTCCCTGTGATGATCATTACATCGGCAGCTCTAGAAACTCAACCACAACTCATCAGGGTGAAACGATACAACAAACCCTTATTGTTACAACGAGAAACCATAAATAAGTCATCATGGAACCAGTCACTGCAACGGCCGCTGTATATGGTGTCGAAACCACAATTGAAGGAGGAATTGCAGCTTATTATCTGTCCAAACCGACAATACCTCTGAAAGGACATCTCGAACATGTCACGACCCACTGATATATTGCCACGATGTGGACATACAATGTCAGTGATTAGTGATAGAGCCTATATTTTTGGTGGCTCTGAGGATTTAAAAACAGTGGAGATAAACAATGATATGCATGAGCTTCACATCTCAACCGATGAGAATACCACAACTGCAGTTTTACGATCAATACCAGCAGTCGGAGATGGAGAATTGAGCAAGGCGCCTGTACCATCAGCTCGCATCTTCCATTCAGCTACTGTCGCTCGAAACCGTATCTTCATTTTCGGTGGCAACGGACATTCACCTGACAAACGTAACCTTAAGCCGTTGGAAGAGAATGGTCGATTGTGGATTTTCGACCCATTATCATCGAAATGGTCGTTCCTGGATCCTCCTCCACATACAAATTTTCCACTTCCTAGATCGGATCATATCAGCACATCGAGTCTTGATGGATCTGCAATCTTCATCCATGGGGGAAAGTCATCTGATGACGTACTTTCAAATGGTCTATGGGTATTTTACTTGGATGAAGGGAAGTGGACCAGGCTTCCAGATACACCAGGGCTACCGAGGTCGGGAATCAATCTCACTTGTGGACCAGGGCTGGGCACCCGTACCCTACCCGGGGTATCTGGCCTCACAGAATAGTATACCCTACCCCGTAAGCTTTTACAGAATGTATACCCGCCAAATAACCCAGATACCTAGGATACCCACAGGTAAATATCATATGATCATCCTATAATTATCATCTAAAAAAAAGGTTATTCCTAATTATATAATAGAATCAAAAATATCAAATTATATTATTCAAATTATATTATTGAAAATTTATATTACTCTATCTAATATATTATTTTGTAAATTTCTTTTTCTTCAAACAATTATATCAATTATATCTTCCTACACCAATAATAATAATACAATAGATCAAAACGATCTACTAAATAATTTATATTTACTATATAATAATATCGATAATACTATCTCTGAATCTATTGATCGAAATATATCTCTTTTTTTAAATAATAGAGTTTTTTTAGATTAACAAGAAAATCATAGAAATAAAACTTTTAGAAAAGCTATATAAAAATCATTAATAGTTATTTTAAAATAAACAAATAATATATCTTCATTTTTTCTTTATTTGACTTTAAAATTATATTATGATTTGAATAAAAAACCATTATTCTATGATATCTATAATCTCTCAAATATACCCTTAAATATCTCCAATATATATTATATACCTTATAGGTACTCTAAATACCCGGGCAATCTACAAAGTGATTATCCTACCCCGTAGAGGTAGAGTTAGGTGTAATACCGGCCGGGTTATACCCCGGGTTACCCCGGGTATACCCTACCCAGTGCCCAGCCCTGTTGTGGACAGGGAAGGTTATGGAGATTTGGAGGTAGTACAGAGGCATCTGAATACTCAAACGCCCGGGGAACAATTGACTTTTTGGAATATCCTACCGGTGGCACAGTAGATGATGTAAGTACGGATTTGGCTCACGGTTCTTTGAGTAGCTCCAAAATCAACTGTCAATGGAAGAAATTGGACACCGAATCGAGCAAATCCTTGGAAACGCCATTCCCTCGCGATTATGCAGTCTTACATTTCATCACCACCGGAAATGGCAGGGATTATCTATTGTTGGCTTTAGGATCCAACGATAGAGAATATTTCTCAGATATCTGGGTCTATCAACTCCCCCCATCGCAATATTCAAGTGCAAAGGTGAAAGATATCGCACGAGAGAAGCTGCCTGGCGTAGAAAGTCATACGGGAGAATGGTCTCGTCTCCAAATCAGTGGAATAAAGGTGGGTAAAGATAAAGAGAGAGGTGGAGCATGGACCGGTAGACGTTATTTTGGTAGCTCGATGACAGGCACGAAACAATTTATGATTTGGGGAGGACTTAGTCCAAATAATGAGACGCTTGGGGATGGATGGAGGGTTATCATTGACTAGGTGACCAGACTCACCTTTTAACGGAATTATGATCCTTCATTTTATAACTACACTCTTCGGCACACGTGGATTATTGAAGCAATGGCGATAAAAACAGAATATATTTGATGCAGCATTTCAAAGAGCAATGCAATCGTTGTATCATGCGACATTTACAATAGACATTGAAACCGAACAAATATTCAATAATTATGTTTTTTATTTAGTAATGACAGACCAAGGCAACCAAATTGCTCGCTCTCCGTCAAATAGTGAACCTCACAGTATGGGCGCTGGGCTTAAATGTTGGAAATTAAGATAAGTGATATGTAGAATCCGCCGAGATCTAAGGCATCCAAAAGATTGCAGTTGAACTCCAGATATACACTGTGAATAATGGGCGGGAGGACGCGAAGGACAATATTGTCGGTTTTTGGATCAGGCGTCCGATGGCTCGGGATGGTGGGGTGAGATCTTGTGTTCCGGGGGCTGTGAAACTTTGAGAATAATTGGATTATTTGAATCTAACCTTGTTCTAACTGAATTCAAACTTTTGGATCATATCGAGTTCTTGATGAATTCAAGGATCATCTCATGTTTGAACACCGTAGTTCGGAAATTGGATACTGGACATACAGCCTTAATAATCACAGATTTGGCGAATCAAAGCTATGGCGATTAGTCACTAAAAGGTTTCACGCATGCATTGGGAGGGGCTAGAGGAGCGAAACAGGTTTGGGAGATACTTACTTAAGATAATGGGTATGTTTTGCATTGGGATTGAAATTCAGTTGGAGGGGTGACGAAGATGCTAGAAAAACCGGAAAGGGTACTTCTACCATTAATCATTTGTGTGCTCGCCGTTGTGAGTGGAAAGGGAATTGACTTATCTGGCTACTAAAGCAATCGATCCCCTTCTCTTGATACGTGTTGAATCCGCCATAGGTGAGCCGCTGGGCGGATGAGATGTCTTCTTGCTCTACAAGTGGGACACGACACATGTTCGCCGTCTCCTTCTCTGAACCAACGGACAATGCAATCATGATGGTAGATGTGAACGCCACAGTACACTCGACGAAGACCATTGACTCCACAAGCTTCTCGATCACTCAAAGGGCACCGACAGATACCACAAATTTCGCCTGGTGGCATATCTGTGCGAAGGACTGGCGCAAGAATGTCAGGATTGATATTTTCCTCATCGAATAGATGTCGACGTTCGGCATCGGGTATTCCTCTTCTAACTTCCCCTAAGTGATAGTTTTGTTGTGCGAGGTACCACCCTCGCATTCTGTCAAGTCTGATGAATGCCCAACCGAGTCTCTCGTATTCTGGACCGCTAGGCATCTCATTAGGAGACTGCTGCACAAACTCTTCGACGTTCAGCAGTGCAGCCTGGGCATTGAGTTCGAAAGTCGCTTGTCTTGCAAACAGCCGTCTCTGCCCATCAATGTATCCTGCCCAGTACTCATGACGAGATTGGATCTCGGCTCCAAGCACTGCTTCATCATTCCTGTCCGATCTCCATGTATTAGAAGCATTGTATTTGGCATTAAAGCAGAACTGGCATAAGAAATTAAGGATTAAGCCTTGTTTGAAGTGATAGGAATCACATATGTGACCAAGACGTTGACCACGGAGATAAGGATCATGATTCTCCTTCGGGCAATTATTGGCGTGTTTGACTTTCGTGACTACGTGGCCACAAAAGCTGTAAAACTTTTCGTCAAAGACGCAAAGTGATTCTACAAATTCCATATTGACTTTTGTTTTTAGGGAATTCAGGGAGTACAGAGCAAATACTTATACAATCCCAGGTTGAACTGGTATTTATACTAGAGGAAGAAAGCACTGTTTTCGGTGATGCGAATTAGATATGATATTGTTCATACATTGCTTTCGCACTTGTTCTCAGTATTTTCGAAATTCCTATGAACAGTCTCAAAACAACGATTAAAAAAAGGGGGTTTGTAAATTCGTGATAACTGCTGACGCCAATCCATTGCTGTCGCGGTGCCCAGCGGTGATTCGCCAGGGAACCTTGGATCCGGCACTTTTACGACCAAGGATTATCGGTCGCTATATGTAAGTTGCTGAAACTTTGTGCGCAATTTAATTTGGTTGGAAAAAACCCTCACGACATGAATCGACTGACTCCGCTAATACACGGATTCATAATACCTTAAATATTAGAATTCGGTAGATAGGGAATAATTGCAATGGAGGAATGTTTCCTCATCGGGGAAGGAAGGTGGATGGATGTTAATGTACGCAGTGAGGTGACAGACACATCATCTTGTTTATCTCACCGGTGAGTACCACATTTTCCCGCTTTGCAGAAAAGGTATCACACTAATAACACAAATTGACCTTTTGTATTTCAATGACAATTCAACGAGCATTTATTAAAACTTATACAAAGTATACTCCTAAAAATATGAAGCCGAAGGAAAAAATTACCCTCTCGCCATGTTGCTGAGGAAGTGGTAGAGTTATTTCGTGGGTACGGAAAAAACGAACCCTCAGATAATCTTCGATACATATTATACAGATATCGGCATCCTAGATATTCAAAACAACTATAAATAATCTAAAAACCCTATATTCATTTTTAATTCCTCTGTATATTAATTTTTAAAGGAATCAGGAATATATTCTAAGTAAAATTGTTAGTTTAGATATATAGTATAATTATATATTATAGTATATATTTATTTTCTAGCTTCCTCAATTGTTTTTTAATTTCCTTGAACCTTTTCTAATTCGCCTTTTTTAAAATTAATCCTCTTTTCATCCTCATTATCTATTATATTATATAATATATAATATATTATACAATACAAAGTACTTAAAAAAATTGAAATTCTTCAAAAGTAGAATTCAAATACAAATTAGAATTATCTTCGAATTTAAGAAATTTTTAAAAATGATAATATATATTTTAAAATTGAAAAGCTTCAATATTTAATATGATTGTTTTTGTATGATTATATAGTATAATGGTAATATGAATAACTTAATTTGAAAAAATTAAAGTGAAATAATAATTCGTTGATAATTAATAAAATAAATAGGTTTGAACTAAAGAATCCGAATTAGATAAAGATAACTTCAATTTCAGATTATTACTTTAAGTATTTATAACTTATATATTTCAACTTTTACTATATTGTGAGAGAGTTGAGATATCAAAGGCCTAATGCGTAGCTAGTTCAGAGTCATATAGTCATATGACTCTTCGTAATTAAATATAAAAAAAAACTCTACTTCTCTTTCCTTGAAGAAATCAATTGTTTTTCTATTAATCTTTTTATATATTATTTATATACAATCTAAATCATTATTTAAATCTATTAGTTTTACTATTTGAAGCCTTTATAATATAATCTGATTAATTTTAATTCCTATTCCTCTTTACAATATATTATCGGAATATATATATTTCGATTTATCTTTTTTATAATAATAATCTATATAGGGATCGAATTATATAGTTTATATTATATAAACCTTTCTATAAGGAAATCATAACTGAAAAGAAAATAGAATTAATTATTTATTAATAGGGATGGGATTGACTCTGAAAAGATAACTCTTTTAAAATATAAGATTATCAAGTTCTGAATAAAGAAGTTTTAATTATTAAGGCTTTCTTATTTATATTTATTTATTATATCGAAAATGAGTTATTTTCAGTAGAATTATTATTCTATTCTCTATTTTGAAAGGAATATATCGATGAAGATTCTACTCGGGGATATAATTAATAATATTAAGAATGTATTAAAATTCCTATTAGAGGTCACGTATTTGAAGGTGATAAACCTTATAATTTGGAAGTAGTGAATAATGAAAGAAGCAATTATAAAATTGTTATTGTTATTGAATAATAAATAACTCTCATTAACCACTTTACAATATAAAGGTCTATATATATATATTTATATATATATAGAATATACTCATTCCGAATAATAAGAATAATATAATTAATATAATCAATTAGGCCGATTAGATCAAAGTGATCAATTTAATTTAATTAATCAAATCAATCAAATTGATCAAATAGATCTAATCGATCTATATATATATATTATATTCATTCTGAATAATAAAATCAATACAATAAACAAGATCAATTAAACTATGTTACGAGGTTTGTCGTCTAAATCATGTGGAAATGCTTTAGGCTTTCGAGATAGTTTATAATTAGGCGTCAAATAGGGATTTAAATAATGATAATAATGATATGTAATTCGTGATTAATAGTAGAGTATATTAAATAATTGATCTTGAATATGAAGTTTTATATAAAGGAAATCTATCTTGATTATATAAATCTTTGTGTTCTAATATTGAGTTGGAGTGATGAAGTTGGGGAGTAAGATTCAAATTTTGTTTTTTCGTTTTTTTGTTTTTTTATATAATTATTTATATGATTTTGAAATATGTAATATTGATTTGTAATGTTTCGATATAATATTATCTTTTTTTAGATTAGTATTTGTTTTAAATGTTTATATAATGTTATTTTTCTTTTATAAACGATTACAACAACGATTATTTTTTATTTATTTTTTATTATATCTGTCACGAATCGTGAACCACAGGAGGCTAACCACGTAATACCTCTTATCTCCCATATCAATTAATGAGTTGATCGTCCATACACATGCGTTACGATTCATACGATTTAGTATGGTAGAATGGTGATCCTAATAATGCATACACATAGCCCCGTAATTTACAAATGGGTATTTGTGTATATATATCTAATCGCTCCTTACAAGCCATAGTTCTTCAATTGTAGATTCTAAAGAACATAATTGACCCTGTTTATTCAGCTCTACTACGGCTCTTGTGCGTCACAATATTAATAAAACAAAAGGTTTTTGAATTAAAATAATCTATTATTAAAAGGAAGATTGATTAATATTAATCTTTTGTTTGTTTCGTTAAGGATATTGAAGATATTATAGATTCTTGTTTTTATTGTATTAAAAAAATTGTTGATGTATTGTTAATGTGTATTTATTTGAATATTGTTTGGAGTATATTTGTATATAGATTATTTGTAATACAGTACTAGTCAACTTATATTACCCCACAACCTAATTTCAGTTTTTCTATATATTCAACATCTATCTTTCAACTTAATTATAAAATCAATTATTAATTATTATAATCCAAAATTTGAATATATTGAAATTCTATATTTATATTACTCTCCAAAAAAAAATCAAATTCTTATTGTTCTACAATTCATCAATATTTTGTATAATAGCTTCCTATTGTAATATAAATCTCGATTCTATCAAATATATTCGCTTCTAATTTATCGAATAATTCTTGATTTAATATATTCTAAATTACTTATAAATAGCTTTCTAATCTCTATTTAATATATTCCGATTTGTTTTTGTTAATTACAATATCAAAAAATATCTTATACAACTCCACTCCCAAGACTCACTAAATATACCCAACAAAACTAAGACTAAAAAAATAAAAAAATCAATTTTTTAATATTAAGATTCTTTTTTTTTTGAAATTAATCTTATATTTTATAAATATAATAAATAGAAATATTATTCTATATAAATTTATATTCTAGATTTAACTTTTCAAAAATAGAATCTATTTTAATATCGAGGATCTCGAGATATAAATTGATATTATATTTATATTTCTTATTTTCAAAATCTTTATTCATTATATATAAATTGCTTTTTTTAAGATTTCAAAAACCCTTTTAGATTATAATCTTTATATTTTTATTTATATTATATATTTGAATCATTTTAGGTTTCCATTTTTGAACAGAAATATAGAAGCATTATTCTCCTTTTTTATTTTGTTTCTATTCTATAAAGCATTTATCGTTTTATATAATTAATCTTTATTCTTCTATTATCAATCTTTTATATATTAAATATTATATAAACTATTTAAATATATATATCTGAATAAATTCCAATTGCTTTTTACATTTCCAATTGATGATTTTATAAATCTTCAAAATCTTTTTAATAATAAAAGTATTAACTTTTGGTGCAGGAAGTAGTAGTATTGTTGATTATATAGGTTGAATTAAGGATCTATAATTCTAATAGGAGTAGAATTGAAGTTATCCCTAAATATGATTTGTGTATTATTATAATTATATGATTTCAATTTTAATTTTATAATGGTTTTATTTCTAATACTCTTTTATTGAAGATATTCTATTCGATTTTTCTAGATTATTAATCCTAATATTTTTTTGAATCTTTTAAAAGCAATTCTTATATAAAACTTTGTTATTTTGTTGGTAATTATATTGTATATATTGATATAATTAATAGTGATTTTCTTTTTTTTTATTAAATCTTTGATAAAATGATAATTAATATTTATATATTTGGATTGTTTGTGTAAATATGGGTTTTTGGTTAAAGCTAAAGTGTTTTGATTGTTATTAAGTATTTGAATTATATTTCTGTTCTTTTTAATATAATTTGATTTGAATAGATTTTTGAGTATTTGTATAATCTATTTTTTTTGTTTAGTGAATATTGTTATTATAATATATTCTGATTTTGTATTAGAAATAATTATAGATATTTGTTTTTTGTTAATTTATAATATAAGGCTTTTATAGAATATTATAATTCTTTTTGAAATACTTTTCTGGTTATATTTATTATTAATTTAATTTGTATTTGTATATATTTTTATTATATTATTAGATATATTATATTTTTTGTAGATATTAGATTATATTTCTTTTGATTTGAATTATAATTTCTATTTGATTATTGATTATAAATATTATATTAGATTCTTCAAAGTTATAATATAATATTTTGTTGGTTTTGTTATAAATTATAAAAATCTTTTAATTGAAAATATTATATTTGATTGAGTATATATTATTGAATAAATTATATTTTTTATTCATTATTGATATTCGTTTGTATTTATTAGTTTATTATTATTGATTATTGATCGAAAATAGGTATAATTTATTATTAATAGTTTTTTGGTTTGGTATTATTTATATATAATATTGTATTTGGTAAATATAGTATTGAGATATTTTTTTTGGTTTATAGTTAATATATATATTTTTTTATTACAAATAATTCTAATATTTAGGATTTTATTAATCTCTTTTAGATTTTTGGTGTTAAAACAGATTAATAGCTTTTCATCGAATTAAATGATTTGTGATAATATGTATAATACAATAATAATATCATCGATATATATTAGTAATATTATATTATAATCTTTGGATATATATAAATATAGATCTATTAAACTTTATATAAAATTAATATTTAAAAGTTCTTTCTTTAATAATAAATTTTAATTCCTTTTAATTTGCTTTAAATTATATAGACTTTGTAGAATTTGTAGTATATATCCTTTTTCGATTTTGATATTTTAGAGTGATTTGAGATAAATTTCTTTTTTTAAGTATGATTTAATAAAGGTATTTTTGATATCGAAATATAAATATTCCAAATTTTCTTTTGTAACGATAATTAAGAATAGTTTAAATATATTTAGTTTTATTATTAATATAAATATTTCATTGTAATCTTTTTTTAATATTTGATTGAATCTTTAAATTATTAATCTTATCTTGAATTATTCTATTTTGTTATCCTTAATTTTAATTATAAATATCTATTTCATCGAAACCAAATTACTTTTTTTAAAAAGTATATATTTTTTTTAAATATTATTTTGAATCAAAGATATAATTTCCTTTTGAATAGCTTCCTTTCATTTTTCAGAATATTCTTAATTCGATATTATTTTTTATAAGTTCTTAATATTTTAATTTTTAGAATTTCTTTGACTAGATATATTATATCTTTTGTATTATCTATATCTATCAATAAAATTATAAAATCTAAAGCGATTTTATTTTTGATATAAAGATTTATTTTATAAATAATTGGGATTATAATTATAATATATTCTATATTTTTTTGAATTTTGATTTATATAAATATCATAATCAATACTCTTATAATCTTATTTTCCTATTCTTTTTTAGAATTTTATTCTATATTTCTTTTCCGTTTTCATATTAAATACCTTAAGAATTCATCTTCAAGATCTATTGTATCCTTTTATTCGATCTCAAATGATTATAAATTTATTTCGCTTTCTGATTCTACTAAAATAAATTTCTCAACAAAATTTAAAACAATTTTAAATTTTAATTCTAATACAGATTTAGAATCTACAGAAATTGATTTTTAGATTAGAATTTTTGGAATAATAAATTCGATATCTGAAATATCCTTAAAAAAAAATTCTTGATTTATTTTCTAGATATTACCATTTTTATCTTCATTATATATTGATATTAATATATCTAATTTATTTGATTTCAATTCAACAATTAAAGTGCTTAATATAATTATTAAATTTGATATAATATTTATTGAAAAGAATATTTAAAACAAAGATAATATAAATATTATATTTAATATTAAAAATAGAAAAGATACCTTATTTGTTATCAATCTACCACAAAATCTTCGATTTGATTCTATATTCTTTGTTTCTTATAAATTTGATTTACAATTTCTTAATTTAAAATCCAAATCTCTTTTTCAATAAAATTCATTTATAATTATTTTATTTAATCGAAATATATAATTTAATTTTAGAGAATATATTTTGATATATTTATTTATAACTTTTGAATATCTTAGGAATATATCGATTCTTGAAGTATTCTGTAATTTATTGTATCTTTATTTTTTCAGAATAATCTTAGGATTGATATAAATGTAATATTTGTTCCTTCAAACTTTATATATCTTTATATCTAATATTATATTTATAAAGATTTCTATAAGGAATCGATTTATTTTGTTTATATTAGGATCAATATTAATACAATTCCTAATATAAGTATTATATTCTATAACTTTATTCCAAAATTCTAATAATAATCCAGTTTCTTTTAATATTACTTTTATATCTATCTTTACAATTTTTATATTCTGTTTTAAAAGCTTGTTTTAATATAAGAAAACAATTATTATAATTTCGGATTATATATTTAATAATTATTTATAAATAATTTATAAGAGTTTTAATGTATTATTAATTCTAATTATAATAATCTTTTCTTCAATAATTAATTCTATCTTCTTTTTCTAAGTTTTCAATATTTAAATTATATTGTTTTTTTGTTTAAATAATATAATTCAATTTATTTTTATACAATTATCAATAATCAATATAAAATAACGATTTCTTCGAATCGATTTTGAGAATGATTTTGTAATATCGAAATATATAAATTCGAATCTTTTTGATTTATATAAATTCAATTACTTCGGAATATAATTGATTATTTTAATAAATATATATACTTTATAGATATTTTATTTAAATGGAATCTTTATTGGTTTAATTATATTGAATACCTTATATAGATTCTTAATCTTATTTAAACCTAGATAATTAAATCTTCAATATAATAATAGATATCTCTTTTTCTCCTTAAATATTAATTTATTATCAATATCTTTGATATTATTAATTATCTTTAAAAAAAAACCTTTTTTTTAATTATTTTGATATATATTCGAATAGAAAGTTATATTCTTATATCCTTTGATTATATATAAAACCATATATATTCTATCTTGTATTCTAATATAGATAACTTTCTTATTATCCTTTTTAAAATATATATAATGAAAATTAAATTCCTTTTATAATTCTATTTTACAGATTCTTTTTTTTAATAATAAATTTATTCCTAACCCTAATATATATAATATATTTGAAAATAATATCTTAAAATTATTTTTGTATATTATATTTACTAAATTTCAATAACGATAATACATTACTCTTTTATCAACCTTTATCCTTCATTTGGTAATAGATTTTATTAATCTGAATAATAAAGATTGATCAGATATATATAAAGAAATATCTATATCAATATATCATTTATTAAAAGAAGCTTTATTAATGATCTCTTTTATCAAATTACAATTTTCCTTTATTATATCCTCAATATTAAAATCTGATTCAAAAATATTATTAACAAAATATATTTAATCTTTCTTATTAAAATAAATTTTCTTCGGATTCGATGATCCCCTTCTTTTTTAATAATAAAGATAACTGTAAAGAAATTTATTAGTTTATATTAAATATAAATAATTTTATATATAATAATCTTCTTTTTAATATAGATCACAAATATTGTTTGAAATCTCAAAATCTGATTTTTGATATCAAAAAGTATATTTAGATTTTTTTGCAATTTATATTTATTTTGATTTATTTTTAAAACAAAATTCCTTAATCTGCAAATATTTGATCTTATTATCAATACTAAAATTAATTTGGATATCCAATATATTTATTATTTCTTAATAATTAATTGAAAGATTATATATTAAAACCAAAAATAAAACAATATTTTGATATATTGATCAATAATTTTCATTTATAATTCCTAATTTCCTTTTATATTTTTTCAATTTATTCTAAACTTCGATAATAATTATATCAGGATGGATATCAGATTGAAATTTGAAATTCTGGATTATCGTTATATATATATTGGCTATAATTATATTGATTCTAATATATTTTGATTTAAAATATCTCTAAAGTATATATACTATTGAATATTCGTTGATGAAAACTTCATTATTATTATTGAATATTATACAAATATATAATAATATATTCATTTCGTCCTTTAAATATTCCATTTTCAATTCAACATTATAATATATACAATCATTTATCTTGTAAATAGATATTATATTGAATCCTGTAATCTACACATATTCGTTTAATATTTGATCAATTATATAAAACCATCCTTTCCTCCTCAATTATATCTTCGTTTATCTAAACTATTATTCATAATTGTTTTGATCGAACTTCGAAGGATTATTTGATTTCGATATTATAAAGGTTTCTTGTTATTTGATAAATATCAAAGATAATCTTCGAATTTTTAAAATAATTTTAAAAAATATATAACAAATAAATTCAGAATAATAAAGAAATATAAAAATAAAGCAATAAGAAAATTCATAAAATCATATTATAATATATTTTCTTATAGTTATACAAACTTGCTTTTCGCTTTTATTATAATTCTATATCGGCATTATACAGACTGCTCTCCGTTTTGACCTATAATATTATGAATTATAAGCTATATTATCATATTTCAATTCTACTTTAGTAATATTATATAAAAACTCTAATTTTCATTTTATTTCATTTTTATTAATTATATTAATCTTTTTTTGATTTAATTTACTTTTTAATTATTATTATATAACCGGATTTTATAATCTATTAACTTTTAATATAGAAAATAATAATATTATTGATTATATAAATTGAATTAAGGATCTATAATTCTAATAGGAATAAAATTGAGATTATCCCTAAATATGGTCTGTGTACCATTGTGATCACGTGACCTCAATTCTAATCCTATGATGGCCTCATTTCTAACAAAAAGTATTATATTTAAGATTTACAGTTATTTTTATTTATATATAAATTGATTTTAAATATAATCGAATATATTGAACTAATATATATTCTTCTCTTTTTATATAAAATCTAATTCAAAGAATACAAAATAAATTCATTCCTTTATTATATAATACATCTTATTATAAAATATAACAAACAATTCGTATTTCGAAATTGAAATTAATTACAATATAATAAATATTAAAGCTATTAGAAACTTTATCAATAATTTTGCTATATAAATATAGAATAAAATACTTAAAAACTAATTTCCTTTCAATATTCAAAATTCTACAAATACATTATGATACTATTGATAAATAAATAATAAAGAGAATTGAAATTCAATTCGCGAAATTTATATGTTTTTAAGGTTTTGGGGTAATATAAGTGCACGGTTACTGTATAAAGATTCCTTTGATCGAAGTATAGGATTGTAAGGTTTTTTTGGAGGGTGATTGAAAGTTGATTGTGAAATAGTGCAAAATATTGAAAGTCGAGGAGGATTAAGTATTTGTTAAAATTGTTTGTTTGTGGAAGTAGTAATAATTGTTGGATAAGTGTGAGTTAGAATTGTTTTGTTGTGGATTGAAATATTTAGATGAGTTGGATGTTGTGGAGGAGAAGGAGAAATTGGAAAATGAATATATGGAAAAGGAAAGAGAGTAATTGAATTCTGAGTTGTTGATGTTTATTGAAGTTAGTTCGAATATATTAGATAATTTTGATTTTTTTTCTTTTCTGAGTTTTTTGGATCTCTTTTCTTTTCAAAATTCTTCGGATTTTTTTTGGGGAGATTTAGATAATGTTGATGAAATATCTTCAACTTTTCAGGGCAATTAAAATTTTTCTTGAATTTCTAAGTGTTTTTTAAATATAGGTAATCCAATTATTTGATCAAATATTTGATTTTGTTTTTGATATATTTACAATTTATAGTAATCGTGTACATATATTACCCCAAAACCTTAAAAACGCGTAAATTTCGTGAATTGAATTTCAATTCTTTTTATTATTTATTTATTAATGATATTATAATATATTCTTAGAATTTTGAATATTAAAAGAGAATTAGCTTTTAAGTATCTTACTTTATATTTATATAATAAAATTATTGATAAGGTTTTTAATGATTTTAGTTTTTATTATATTATAATTGATTTTAATTTCGAAGTGTGAATTATTTGTTATATTTTATAGCAAAATATATTATATAATGAAGAAATGAATCTATTTTGTATTTTTCAACTGAGATTTTATATAGAAAGAGAAGAATATATATTAGTTTGATATATTCGATTATATTCAAAATTAATTTATATATAAACAAAAACAATTGTAAGTTTTAAATATAATATCTTTATTATTAAGAAAATTTTGAAGATTTATAAAATCATCAATTAGAAGTATAAAAAGTAATCAGAATTTATTTAGATATATATACTTAAATGATTTGTATAATATTTAATATATAAAAGGTTGATAATGAAGGAATAAGGATTAATTGTATAGAATAATAAATGTTTTATAAAATAAAAATAAAGTAAAAAAGGAGAATAGTGCTTTTGTATTTTCGTTTAGAAATGAGAATTTAGAATGGTTTAAATATATAATATGAATAAGAATATGAAGATTATAATTTGAAGAGGTTTTTGGGATTTTAAAAGGAGTAATTTATATATAATAGGTAAAGATTTTGAGAATAAGAAATATAGATATAATATCAATTTATATCTCGAGGTCTTTGATATTAAGATAAGTTTTGTTTTTGAAAGATTGAATTCAGAATATGAATTTATATAGAATAATATTTTTATTTATTGTATTTATAAAATATAAGATTGATTTTAAAAGAAAGGGATCTCAATATTGAAAGATTGATTTTTTTGTTTTTTTGATTTTATTTTTATTAAGTATATTTGATGAGTTTTAAAAATGAGATTATATGAAATATTTCTTGATATTATAATTAATAAAAGTGAATTGGAATATACTAGATAAAGATTAAAAAGTTGTTTATAAATAATTTGGGATATATTAGATTAAGAATTATTCGATAAATTAAAGGCGAATATATTTGATAGAATTGAGGTTTGTATTATAGTAAAGGATTGGTATACAAAATATTGATTAATTGTAGAGCGATAAAGATTTGAATTTTTTTTGGAGAATAATATAAATATAGAATTTCAATATATTCAAATTTTGGATTATAATAATTAATAGTTGATTTTATAATTAAATTGAAAGGTAGATATTGAATATATAGAAAAACTGGAATTAGGTTATGGGGTATATAAGTTGACTAGTACTGTAGTATTATTTCGATATTATTTATAATGTTTGGATTGATTAATTCGATTTCTGTTATAAATATATCGAATATTCTTGATAGTATTAATTCGAATAAGGATATATAAAATACTGAATAAATATTCATAGTATATGGTAGTTTTAGTTTGTAATTGATTAATCCAATTATTTTATCGATTTTGAATAATCCTAATTTTTTGTGGTTTAGTTTATCATTTAATTGTTTCGTTTGCATATTTCTTTGTAGTAGATAAATTTTATTCTTTTTTTTAAAAATAGATTCTATATTATATGATTTATTATAATATAATATTATTCTCAAAATGATGAACTGTAAATTCAAGGAAAATTGTTTTTATAATTTTTTGATTTTTATAATATCTTTTATAACTTTATTTATATTTATATTTTGTAGTAATAATGATTTATATATTAATGAATTAAATCCAAAGTTAATATAAGTTAGCGTTATCTTTATTGTTTTTATTTCTAATGTATTGTATATGAATTGTATTAAAAGTAATAGTTTAATCTAATTGTTTTGTTTGTAATTGATATAGTAATGAAGATAAACTTTTATTATTTAATTTAATTGTTTTGTTTGGCTATTTGTTTGTAAATGAAAAACTGTTAAAAACTTTTTTTTAATTCTAAATAATATTATAATTTATTCCTGAAATAACGGTAAATTGTAATTTATTATAAATTAAAGTATTATTATCTTATTTTAATATTGTGTACGATTTGTATATTTTGTTTTGTAAATATTCTAATTTTCAATTAAAAACATTTGCTTTAGCATTTTCGTTTCCTTTGATATATAAAATTCTGAAATTATAAATAATTATAATTTCCGATTATCGGACCTATTATCGATTTAATTCTTTTGTTATAATAAAGTAAATCAAATTTTTATAATCTGTATATATTTATATTATATATTTTGATTCTTTTAAGTATACTTTTTATTTCTTAAAAGTATTTATTATTATTAACAATTCTTTATTGTATATTTTGTAGTTTAGTTTGGTTGGTGATAATTTGTGTGAATAATAAGCAATTGGTTATTATTTCTTATTCGAATCGGGTTGGTTCAATATTGTTTTTATTGTATAGTTTAAGGATTTTATTTCTATAATTATTGGTAATTCTAGATCAAATATTTTAAAAACCGATTCGTTTGTAAATACTTTTTTAAGGTATTTAAAAGTTGTTTGTACTGTTTTTATTTATTTGATTTCTTTTGATTTTTCTTGATAATCTTTATTATTGGAGTGGTTATTTTTGAATAATTCTTGATAAATCTTCAATAAAAGTTAGCAAACTTTAAAAAGAATTGTATTTCTTTTATATTAATTAATAATTCTTATTTTTAAATTGTTTTTATCTTATTAGGGTTCATTTTAAAATCTTCGGAGAATATAATGTAATCTAGAAATTCTGTTTCTATAATACGAAATTCATATTTGTTAGATTTATATTAAAAATCTATTTCCTTCAAGTATTATAAAATCTTGTAAATATTTTTGATGTATTATTCTTCTATTTCCGAGAATATTAAAATATTATTTAAATAGTGTTGGAAATGAGGCCATCATAGGATTAGAATTGAGGTCACGTGATCACAATAATGCACAGACCATATTTAGGGATAATCTCAATTCTACTCCTATTAGAATTATAGATCTTTAATTCAATCTATATAGTTAATAATGTGAAAGAGATAGGTCGAGATACATGCGTCCCGATAGTATGCTGTAAGAGGAAATGGGAATTGGAATTGATTAGATTATATTGTAAAGATTTCAAATAGTAAAATTAGTAGGTTTAAATAATGATTTGGATTATATATAAATGGAATACAAAAAGATTAATAAAAAAATGATTGATTTTTTTCAAGGAAAAGAGAATAAAGCCTTTTTTTATATCTAATTATAAAGAGTTATGTAATTATATAATTACGAATTAGTTATATATTAAACCTTAATATTCTAATTTTCTTATACTTTTTCTTTTTTTGGAATATATATTTTATTTGGTTTCAGAATAATTATAAAAGGTAAAAATCAAAGAAATCAAAAAATAATTAGATTAAAAAAAACCAATTAGAATATCAACAAATTAAAATAATGAATAATTTTTAAGATCGTTTTAAAAAAACAATATATTCCAAATTTTTATTGGTTTAAATTTGTTTTTGTTGTTTTTTTATCAAATTTGATAAAAATTTCAAATTCCTAAAAAACATTCTTATTGTTCTTTTCATTTTCGGTTTTTCTTGGATATTTAATTGGATGTTTTGTAATAGACTTTGTATTTATAATTGGACTTTTTGATAATTCTTGAATATGATTTAAATAATGAATAAGGACTTTTGGTATTATAAGTTTTTGTTTAATATTAAAGAAATGATCTTTTTTTTTATTGTTAGATCTTATAAAAGGTTTCCTTATTGGAAGATGATTCATTTATTCTCTATTTAATTTACAATCTGTATCAAAAATTGAAATGGTATTTTGTATTCCAAAAGGTCCAATTGGGAATAGATTAAATAGTATTATAGGTTGATTTTGAATTGGTTTTCGTTTTGCGATTTTTTTTCCTTTTTCAATGAACTTCTTTAATATAAATTGAAATTTTCTAACAAAGGATTCTTTATCAATTAGATTCACAATCTTTTAATTGTTAATATTTTCTTTGTTAAGGAATTTATCATCTTTGAAATTCTTATTACAAAAAGTTTTTTATCTTTATAAAGATATATTATAATCTATAAATAATAATCGATTTCTTTATTGCTTTTTCTTATCTTGGAATATTTCAAATTGAATGGCCAGATCCGTTATTGCAAAATTATATTATCGTTTATATTAAAGTTCGAATTCATTATTATTAATTTCGAATAATCTATTTGTTATTCCCTTTATAATATTAAAATCTTAAAATAAGTATTCTAAAAGAATTATAAAAAGATAATTTTGTAAAACAAAATTGATATTAAAAGAAAAGGATTAAGGGATATAAAGGTTTTTTTTATTAAGTTCATTTAATTTAAAAAAACAATTTAATTTTGAAGAGATTTCCAAAGGTTTTTATAAGAGCTATTATCTTTTATATTCTTTTTGTTTGAAATTATAATTAAATAAAAGATCAATATTAAAATCGATTTATAGGATTCAGAAGAATTAATATATTTTAAAATAATATCTAATCGAATTATAATTGTTCGGGATTTAGATTTAGCTAGAATTTTTTAATAAAATTGATTTTTTTATTTGGTTTTCTGGAAAGCTTTTTTTTTTGTTATCTAATTAAAATTATATTATAATTGATAAATAAAAAAATACTTTTTAGGAATTTCTGAATTAAATTATTGTTGTTCTTTAGTTTATAAGGAAAAAGGATTTGATATTCTTTATAAAAACTTTTAATTGATTCTTTTGGTTTAGAAAAGTTGATTATAATAATTATTCTTTTTGAAGTTTCGTTTTGTTTGCTTTTGAAAATTCAATGGAAAAGGTTAAAAAAGGAATAATAAAGATTAAACTTTTTATTATAATTAAGAAAATGTAATATAAACAAAGATATTAATACAAAATAGAACTCTTTATCTTTTCGAATATAAATAATAGTATATTATAAAGCAGAATCGTATCTTAAAAAGAGTTAAATAATCGAAAAATAGCAATTCAAAAATAGATCTCCTTTAAAGACTTGACGGAAATATCATTTATAAATAATAAAAATATCTTTACAAATATTTTACAAATCGAATCTATCTCTTTGTTCGAAGATATACTAAAACAAAGGGATATACAGAATAAATTAATTCTTAAAGGATTCTCTATTTGATGATTCTAATAAAAAAAGATTATCTTTGAGAACTTTGTTAAAATCAAAAGAATAGAAATTCTTTACTAAACCAAATCGATTGAAGCTGAAGATTTACTTTGATTATTTCAAAGCCAAAGATTAATATAGATAAAATCAAGGGTAGAATATCTTTATCAATCTTATTTCATTAATACACTTTTGGTTTTTAATAATAATAGTTAATCTGTTTTATAATTCCTTAATCGAAATATACTTCGATTTTAAATCGAAAAGTTTTGTTAAGGTATATAAATGATATATATATAGAATATCCATGATGATTTGCTTTTTTAGCGATACAACAACTTTCCATTTTATTTGATCAGTAATATATTCGTTGTCCATTAAAAAGTATTATCCCTCTTCAAATTGATAATTTAAATTGCAAAAACAGTTTTTCAACTTCTATAAAGAATTTAAGATTGTTTTAAAATTATCGGAAACTAAATCATTATCGTTTGAAATAAATTCAGTATTATAATCAATTATACAACGATAAAATACGAATCTATTCAGAATAAATAAATAAAAAGGGGCTTTTTTCGAGAGATCAAAATGATAATCTTTCTTTTCTCATTTATCAATATTCGTGGTTGCAAATTCCGAAATTGGTATAATCGTTTAAGAATAGAAAAATCGGTATATACAAGGGGTATCTGATATAGCAATTACTTTCAATCGTTCTTCAGTATTAAATTCCTCTTCATTATTATTATTATTAAAGAGTATTAGAACAATTTCTATAATAATCATTTTACAGATAGATTTATCCTTTTGTTGAATTTCGGAAGAGTTTTTGCCTTTATAATATTTTTTTAGAAATCCGAAATTATCGAAAGTAAATTTATAGATTTTGAAGATAAGATTCTATATAAAATTGTAAAGGAAAAATATCCAATCTTTTTTATTCTTTATATCGACTTTTGTAATGAATTTATATATAATATAGAAATCTATAGAACTATATTTTTTGATTTCTTTACTTTTTTTTTATATAAGATATTCGATTATATATTTATTCAGAAATTTTATAAGGATTTGAAAATTGAAATAAAAAATATAATAAACTATATTCGTTTTTGTTAAAATATTATTTAAATTTATATTTTCTAATTAAAGATAAACGAAAAC
Organism: Stromatinia cepivora; assembly: GCA_014898415.1. Classification (NCBI taxonomy): domain Eukaryota; kingdom Fungi; phylum Ascomycota; class Leotiomycetes; order Helotiales; family Sclerotiniaceae; genus Stromatinia; species Stromatinia cepivora. Next base: position 151,941 of record RCTD01000017.1, on the reverse strand, counting down.
TTTTCCTTAAATGATTATTCAAATTCTTTTGAGATTTTTAAAATCTTTTTTAGTTCTATTATAATATTGTTTAATAAATTGAATTGTATTATTGTTTTTAACAAAATAACCAGCTTTGGAGAAACCAGTCGTTTTATAAAGCTTTTGATTTTCAATCCGATCTTTTATTTCATTTATAAAGTCTTTAATAAAATTAGTAATATTTATAAAATAATTAAACTATTATTCAAGAGTATTATATTTTTCTTTAATTTCAAAAGTTTTAATAAATGCAAATACTTCGATTTCATTATTGAAGGAATGATTCTTATATCGAATAAGAAAAGGGGTGTTATTGTTAATAAAACAAAAGACTACAGTACTAGTCAACTTATATTACCCCACAACCTAATTTCAGTTTTTTTATATATTCAATATCTATCTTTCAATTTAATTATAAAATCAATCATTAATTATTATAATCTAAAATTTGAATATATTGAAGTTCTATATCTATACTATTTTTCAAAAAAAATTCAAATCCTTATCGTTCTATAATTAATCAATATTTTGTATATCAATCCTTTACTATAATATAAACCTCAATTCTATTAAGTATATTCGTTTCTAATTTATCGAATAATTCTTGATTTAATATATCTCAAGTTGTTTGTAAATAATTCTTTAATTTTTGTTTAATATATTCCGATTTGCTTTTATTGATTGCAATATCAAGAAACATCTTATATAATTTCATTTTTTAAATTCATCAAATATATTCAATAAAATTGAAATCAGGAGAATAAAAAGGCCAATCCTTTAATATTGGGATCCCTTTTTTTTGAAACTAATCCTGTATTTTATAGGTATAATAAATAGAAGTATTATTCTATATAAATTTATATTCTGGATTCAATCTTTCAAAAGTAAAGCCTACTTCAATATTGAGGACCTTGAGATATAAGTTAATATTATATCTATATTTCTTATTCTCAAAATCTCTATCTATTATATATAGATTGCTTTTTCCAAAATCCTAAAAGCCTTTTTAGATTATAACTTTTATATTCTTATTTATATTATATATTTGAATTATTCTAGGTTCTCATTTCTAAACAGAAATATAAAAGTATTATTCTTTTTTTTTATTCTGTTCCTGTTTTATAAAGTATTTATTATTTTATACAATTAATTCTTATTTTTTTATTATCAATCCTTTATATATTAAATATCATACAAATTATTTGAGTATATATACCTGAATAAGTTCCGGCTGCTTTTTATATTTTCAATTGATGATTCTATAAACCTTCAAAATCTTTTTAATAGTAGAAATATTATATTTAAAATTTACAACTGTTTTTGTTTATATATAAATTGATTTTGAATATAATCGAATATATCGAATTAATATATGTTTTTCTTTTTCTATATAAAATTTAATTCAAGGAATATAAAATAGATTCATTCTTTTATTATATAATACATTTTGCTGTAGAGTATAGCGAATGGTTTGTGTTTCGAGATTAAGATCAATTGTGATATAATAAGGATTAAAGCTATTAAAAGCTTTGCCAATAATTTTGCTATATAAATATGAAATAAGATACTTAAAAGCTAATTCTTTTTCAATATTCAAGATTCTGGAAATATATTGTGATACTATTGATAAATAAATAATAAAAAAAGTTGAAATTCAATTCACGAAATTTACGCGTTTTTAAGGTTTTGGGGTAATATAAATGCACGGTTACTATATAATCTAACTAGATTTTTCTTCAAATATTATATCAAAATTTAAATAAAAGTTTGTATGAATAATAAAATGAATATAAATAAAGAATTGATAATTTCAAATCAAGTTTTTAAAGAAAACAGATTTAAAGAGAAAATATTGAATTATTTAAATATTGTTCAGGAATTATTTATAAATTGTTTAAAAATGAGATCGATAATATTATAAATTTTTTTCAAAAAGAATTCAAATACCCTTCCCTTCCCAAGGATTATAAAGCTTTCTTTATCAAGCTTTTTAATTAATAATCAGAAGTTTATAACAACAATTCCTTTTTGATTTATTATATTTATTCTTTTTCTTTTAATTTTATATCGTTTTATAATTAAACAAAAAATAATCTTTAATTATTTATCATTTTTTATTTAGAAGATTATGAATATTTAGAAACTCAGTTCTTTTGATTTATTCATTTATATAAATCTTTAGAATTGTTATCTATAAAAAGATTTAAATACAAAATATATTTCTTAAAATAAATACTTATATAGATTTCATCAAACAAAATATTATTTATTTTTTCAAGAATATATATAAAAAGACCCTTCAATTTCTTTATTACTTTATAAAATCTATATTATTTGAAAACAAGTTTTGTATTATAAAATATATCGATTTTTAATCAGAGATTGTAATATAGAATTATATCTCCAATTCGAATATTCTTATCCAATATTTTATAATCAAAATTATATCGAAATTTACTATCTTTTCTGTAATACTATTTATAAAGAATTGCTTCTTTAATATCTTTATCTAATATTTTTAATTATTATATTTTAATAATCAATAAATCTTTTTAAATTCATATACTTTTCCAATCAAGGATCCTTCAAATTATATATATAATTTCAAAAAGTAATATAGTTTTCTATTTATAAATCAATTCAAATAATATTTTGTTTATCGATTTGTAAATTGAAATGTAATTAATAAATAATATTATTTCCAATTATTCAGATTATTTATGCCTTCTTTATAACAAACAGAAAAGTATTTTTGTGATAGAATAATGATCTTTTTTTATTATTTCATTAATTTATGAATAATAAATTGATATTTTGATTTTGTTGATTCTATACTTTTTATAATAAATAAATATAATACCTTTGTTTTCAGACTCTTTATTTATAATAACTTCTTCAAAAAGATTATAATAATAAACTATTTTATAAAGGAATTTAATAATCATTTCCGAAATAGTATTCTATAAAGTTTTAAATTTCATTTAACCATTCAGATCTTTTTATAGAATAATGAAATATTTAAATCTATAATCGTTAGGTATTTTTGTAATATTTATATTAACTTTATATCAAATATTTGAGGCCCAAATAGTAATTATTAATTTATTTATTTATTTGAACAATCTGAATTAATAAACAGAATAAAAAATCATTCAATTTTTTATATCTTTGTATATTTTATTTTATTAATAACAATTATACATTTTAGTATATAATGATTTTAGATCTTTATAATCCAATTCTTTATATATTCGAATTATAATTTTTGCCTTTTCGATTAGATCATCATTTGTTATTATATAAACAAAAAATAATCCATTTCCCCGGATTTTGAATAAATAATAATCCTTTATATAGAAATTAAGAATTTCCTTTTTGAAAATTTATTAATCTTTTATTAATATATTTTTAAGTTTTTATAATATAATGATAAATTAAATAATCATTTGTATTCTTTTATTTTCGTTTTTTAAAATTTAAAATAGTTTTAAAATTTTGAAGTTATTTATATTCATTATTAGATCTATTTGTAATGAATTTAAATCTGTAATAATCGAATCATCAATATCTTTTTTATATTCCTTATCAATATTATTCGAAGCAATTTATGATTATTGTAATAGAATATTTATAACAATGTTTTTATTTCCAGAAATATACTTAATATTAAAATCGAAAAGCCTAATCCAAGTAATTCATTTTGTAATCAAAGTATTAAATAAATCTATAATTATTCTATTTAATTGAATTATAAATACATTCATATCAATTTCTAAAAGGAAATGAATATTATAAAGGTCTCTTTTGTATTTTTATAGAACTTTGAGTATTTTTTTATATTCTCTTTTAATAATATTATAATTCTGTTCAATATGATTCCATATATTGCTTTTATATTTAATAACAATACGAGGCTTATCATCGTATATTTGACCTAGAACAGTTCTCTATCCTATTAAGTTAGTATCGATAGCGAATATAATGATTCTGGCTTTAAATAAATAAATCAATAGAAAAAGGATTAGGGCCAAAATTAATTTGTTTTTCAATAAAATTATTATAATATTATGATTAACGATCTAAATGAATTCTATATTTTTCTTTAATAATATATAAAGAAGTTTTATAATAATAACGAAATTCTTTATCCAAAATCAATAAAAGATATATATTCCAAAGAACATTCTAATTTTATGATTATTCGAATAAAATAATCATTCAAATATTTTAATGATTTTGATAATATCAAGACTTCTTCCTTTAGAATTGATATAATAATTTACAATTCGGATTTTATCATAATATTATTTGGATTTGATACTAATAATACATTCTGCACATTCAATACGTTCTATTATAATATCTAAGTTTTTCAAATGTTCGATAACGAACTTCTTCAATTCAGATTTAACTTTAGTTTTATTATATTAAATTCTGGGATCTTTAACTTCAATATCATTTAAATAAAGTATAATAATATTAAATATAATATCCTATAATATTCTTGATATAATCCTTGTAAATTGAGCAATCGAATTAATAGCCTTTTATAATAAAGTAATGAATCTTATTAGATTAAAAAAGATTATAATAGTAATGATATTTTTATTCTTTTTATTTAAAGGTATTTGATTATATCCAAAAAAGAAATCAATTAAGAATATTAATGAATATCCAATTATTTGTTCAATAAATTCCTTTAAGTTTGAAGATATATTATATTTCATAGGGTTATAGTATTTGCTTTTGTTATTGCAATAATGATATAGTATTTGCCAATCTCGCTTTTTTTAATTAGGTATTAAGGGTTTTGGTATAATCTTTTTTCTTTCTCTAATATATTTCGTTTAATATGATCTTTTATCATTTCAATAATTATTAATAAAAAGACTTTAAGGGATATGAAATCAGGAATTTGTTAGACTTTATATAGTATTATCTTGATAATCTATAGCAGGGTAATTAAAGGTTTGATATTATCAATTTTAATTTAATCAAAAGTTAATATTGTTTTTCGATTTTGTAATAATATAAAGAAAAATTCCTTTTTATATTCCCAAAATATATTTTCGATATCTAATAATACTAAACGTTTTTGTATCAATCGGAAATCTTTAGATTTGATATCGAAGTATAGTATCAAATATTTCGAAAAGAGATTTGATGATTGATATTTAGAATATTTTGTATATTCCAATTCTAATTAATTAGGATTATTTTCTGGAATCTTTTTATTAATATATTTTGTTTCGTTTGAAGGTTTTATTTTGTTCTCCTTTTTCTTATATACATTATTGATTAAAACAAGAATTTTGGATTTGATATCAATTAGTCTTTTTCAAATATTACTTTTTACTTTAAATTCTTTCAAATCGAAATAAATATTATTAGCAACAAAATATTTCTAAAATCCTTTTAGTTTCGAATCCTCAATATTATCAAATATATCTTCGATATCAAAATCAAGATCAATTCAAACGATGTTTGTATTAAACTTCATAGAATTTAAAATCGTTTTAAAATTTGGAATATTAATCAAAAGTTCTAGGAAATGATTTTTAATGAATTCTTCAAATTTCCTTTCATTTTTAATAACATCTAGGATTTTTGGAAAATCATCAATACAATCCTTAGGATTTACATTGTTTATTCTTTTCCCAATTTTTCAAGATCAATCTTTATAACATTTATTTTGCATTTTGGTCTAATTGCCTAATAATCGGCTTTATTAATATCATTATCATTAATAATCTATATAATCTATTTATCTTCTTTATATTCAAAATCGATCTTTTCTATAAACAAATATAGCATTTCTAATAATAATAAATCTTTAGTATTATTCAAAATAAAAATATCAATAATATTCTTAACTCTTTCAAAATTGATTTCTATATCTTTAATCAATCTATACAAAATAATGATATTCCTATTAAGAATAATTATTATCACTTTATATTTATATATTATAAATCTCAATTCTTTTATAACTTTCAGATTTATTATATTAATTATCGATCCCGAATCGATAATATTATTAATCTTGATATTTTTATCTACAAAAATCATAATGATAATAAATATATTATATATTTCTTTTAATTAATAATTAAAGAAAACATTTAAATAATTAATAATTATTAAAACTATTACAACTTTTTCGATAAGGATTTCTGAATTTCTGAAAAGCTCTTTTCGTTCTTTAATATTTATAATTAATATTTTCTTGAAAATTTGTTTAAAAAGATCTAATATATATATAAAAACAATTCCAATTGTTATTAGGATTTCGATTCTACAAATCCGTTTTAAGATTTCTATTAAGGATTTTGTAATATAAATAATGATTAATACTTGCTTTTTTATTTTTAAGGATCTAATATAAGAATTGAATATTCTATTTTCTTATATTATATTATTTTTATTGGATTTAGGAAAACCCTTTTCTCTTTAAGATTCTTTTATTTTGTCTTTTTTATTTTTGTTAATATCTATAATTTTATCTTTATTAAAGAATTCTTTCTTTAACCTTTCCCTTTCAATTTGATTTATTGTTTTGAGTAATACTTTTCGAAGAATATTTGACGATTTTTGGGACTTATCAATTCTATTCCATCTTATCGATTTGGACTTTTTAAATGATCAGCTTTGTAACCTTAAGGTTTCTTTAAATTGAATAATTGTATTAATATTGATAATTTCCTTTTCTTAATGATTGATATTATTTATAAATATATCCTTTACAATTTTGATATTAAAGATTCCGAAATTCAATGAATTATCTTTAGTATTGGATTTCTTTAATTATTTCTTTTATTGATTAAATCTATAAGTTTTTGTATATATTTCAATCTAATGGTTTTTTGAGGAATCTTTTTGTTTGAAGATTAAGGAAGGATTGGGATATCTTTTGGGATCAAATATAAAGATTCTATATTCGTTATAGTAATATAATCTAGTATTAATATTATCGATCTTTTTAAAGCAATTTTGTTTTATAATATGATCATTATTATAAAAAAGTTTTCTAAAATAATAATAATAAAGATAATTCTTTTTATAAGTTTCATTTATATTAAGAAAAATTCTTTTTTGTTTATTCTGAATAGAATAATTATTATATTTTGTATTATCTTTTCGATAAATAGTTTGATATTATAATAACGAGAAGGATAACTTTGAGTCCTTTATACCTTTAATTTTCGCCTTTAGATAATTTATATTAAGTTTATTTAAAAGATTAATGATTTCATTTATAATATCCTTTATCTTCTATCCTTAAGAATAAGGCTTTATATTGATATCGGAGATAAATAGAGTTTTCATATATTCATATATAGTTTGGGAAACAATAATTTGATGAAATTTAGATCTTTTGTAAATTCAAATGATAGAATTTTCAGAAAAATATTATTTATAGATTTCGTTTATTATTCTTTTGAAATTTATAGAAGCAGGATTATCGAGGTCAATTTTAAATTGTTTAACAATCTTCTTTCCTATTTGGGTATATAGATTATATAGGAACATTTTTCCAATTTCGAATTCGATGATTATATAATTGTCAATGAATTAAATAACCGAAAATATAAATTTGACAATATAATTCTTTATTATTATTGGATTTATATTATAATCCTTTTTATTTTTATTATATTGATTATCAATAAATTGATCAAGAAAATTTTGAATATCTATTATTTATTGAATATCATAATCGCGAAAATATTGGAGTAATGTTAATTTCAATTTTTCTTTTTAATTATATTTAATAGGATTATATTCTAATATAAATTTGATTTGGATAATAATAGTATAATTATAATATTAAGGAAATCGAATTTGTATTTCCTTATTGGATATATTATAATCAATTTGCAAGGTATCTCAAATTGTAAAGAAATCAGATATATTGATTCTATTGAAAATAAAGACAATAATATTTTTAATATATAATATAATAAGGAATATATATATATAATCTTTAATATAAATAGCAAATAGAATTTTTGATGGGTTTTATTGTTATTAATTTACTTTTTTTTCTTTTTTAGTTTTTTTTGTTTTTTCTTTTTTTTTAATAGGATTTCTGTTATTATTAATAAAAAATTCTTTAATAAATTCAAAAGGATTAATAATTAAACTAACAATATTATTCTTTAATCTTTAAAGAGTATTTTATAGGAGATTCAATTTCGTAAATAGGTCAAAGTTATTCATTATATTATTATGATTTAATTGAAAAGTATCCGATTTATTAGAATCTGATTCAATATTTGATTCTCGATAATTTTTAATATTTATAGTTTTTCTTTAATAAGTTTTCAAAAGAAAAAGAAAAGTATATATAATTCTTTTTAAGGTTTTCTTTTTTTTCAAAAGAATATATAAGTTTCAAATTCTTCAGTTAAAAGTTTTTTAAGATATATTTTAAATTTTTGATTATTAATATCAAGGATGGTAATTTAGTATATTATATTTAATCCTTTTTATTGTTTTAATATATATTTAGATATTCAAATAGTTTTAAAGATATATAAGATATTCAAAGTCCTTTAATATAATTGGTTGTATTTAATCAAGGTTGTCCTCGGGATTGGAGTTTTCTTATTCGCAGAGATAAATGATTCGTTTACAAATGGGGATTTTATTGTATTTGGAATTTTAATATATTTTTAATATTATTAATTATATCCCTGAGTAGGATTTTTATCGATATGTTCTTTTCAAAGTAAAAAATAGAATAATGATTTTGTTGAAAAATGATTTGTTTTTGATATAATAGGTAAATATAAGTAAAGAAGTTTCGATAATCAAAACTTTCTCATTTAGAATTTAACAATCCTATATTTTTGAAAGAATTATTTTTTCAGGGTTAATTTTATTCTTTTATTTATAAACTGTTAATTCTACTTTTTTTTCAATTATAGTTTCCTTATAGATATATTTGTATAGTGTAAATCATATAATTCGAATCCGATGTAGGTTATTATTGTGAAAAAGGTAGATCGAGATATATATGTTTTAATAATATACTGCAAAAGGAAATAGGAATTGGAATTGATCAGATTATATTGTAAAAACTTCAAATAGTAAAATTAGTAGGTTTAGATAATGGTTTGAGTTATATATAAATGGGATACAAAAAGATTAATAAAAAAACGATTGATTTCTTTCAAGAAAAGGGGAGTAAAATCTTCTTTTATATTTAATTACGAAGAATTATGTGATTATATGATTATGAACTAGCTACGTGTTAGGCCTTGATATCCCAATTTTCTCATAATAATATTATTACTTTCTATATCAAAAGTTAATAGGTTATAAGATCTAATTATATAATAATGATTAAAAAGCAAAACAAATCGAAAAAGGATTAGTATAACTAATAGAGGTAAAATAAAATGAAAATCAAAGTTTTCATATAGTACAGTAACCGTACACTTATATTACCCCAAAACCTTAAAAACGTATAAATTTCGTGAATTGAATTTCAATTTTCTTTATTATTTATTTATCAATGATATCACAATGTATTCCCAGAACTTTAAATATTGAAAAGGAGTTAGTTTTTAAGTATTTTATTTTATATTTATATAATAAAATTATTGGCAAAGTTTTCAATGGTTTTAATCTTTATTATATTGCAATTGATCTTAATCTCGAAGTACAAATTGTTCGTTATATTCTATAATAAGATGTATTATATAATAAAGGAATAAATCTATTTTGTATTTTTCGAACTAAATTTTATATAAAAAGAAAAGAATATATATTAATTCGATATATTCGATTATATTTAAAATCAATTTATATATAAATAAAAACAATTGTAGGTTTTAAATGTAATATTTTTATTATTAAGAAGATTTTGAAGGTTTATGGAATTATCAATTGGAAGTATAAAAAGCGATCGGAATTTATTCAGATATATATATTTAAGTGGCTTGTATAGTGTTTAGTATATAGGGGGTTGATAATGAAGGAATGGGGATGAGTTGTATAGAATAATGAATACTTTATAAAGTAGAGGCAGAGTAAAAAAGGAGAATAATGTTTCTGTATTTCTGTTTAGAAATGGAAATCTAGAATGGTTTAAATATATAGTATAAATAAGAATATGAAGATTATAATTTGGAAAGACTTTTGGGATTTTGAAAAGAATAATTTATATATAATAGATAGAGATTTTAAAAGTAAGAAATATAAATATAATGTTAATTTATATTTCGAAGTTTTCGATATTGAGGTAAACTTTGTTTTTGAAAGATTGGGTTTAAGATATGAATTTATATAGGATAATATTTCTATTTATTATATTTATAAAATATAGGATTGATTTCAAAAGAAAAGGATTTCAATATTGAAGGATTGGTTTTTTTATTCTCCTAATCTTAATTTTATTGAATATATTTGATGGGTTTTAAAAATGAAGTTATATAAGATATTTCCTGATATTATAATCAACAAAAGCGAATCGGAATATATTAAATAAAAATTAGAGAATTGTTTATAAATAGTTTGGAATACATTAGATCAAAAATTATTCGATAAATTAGGAACAAATATATTTAATAGAATTGAGGCCTATATTATAATAGGGAGTTGATATACAAAATATTGATTAATTATAAAGCAATAAGGATTTGAATTTTTTTTAAGAAATAGTATAGATATAGAACTTCAATATATTCAAATTTTAGATTATAATAATTAATGATTGATTTTATAATTAAATTGAAAGATAGATATTGAATATATAAAAAAACTGAAATTAAGTTGTAGGGTAATATAAGTTGACTAGTACTGTATCATTGAAGTAGAGTTGAAATATGATAATATAGTTTATAATTTACAATATTATAGATCAAAATGGAGAATAGTCTATATAATATTGATATAGAATTATAGCAAAAATGAAGAATAAATTCGTATAATTATAAGAAAATATATTATAATACGATTTTATAAATTTTCTTATTATTTTATTTTTATATTTCTTTATTATTTTGAATCTATTTATTATATATTTTTTAAGATCATCTTAAAAACCTAAAGATTATCTTTAATATTCATCAAACAAGAAGAAACTTTTATAATATCAAAATCAAATAATCCTTCGAAATTCGATTAAAACAATTATAAACAATAGTTTAGATAAATGAAGATATAATTGAAAAAGAAAGAATAGTTTTATATAATTGATCAAATATTAAACGAATATATATAGATTATAGAATCCAATATAGTATTTATTTATAAGATCAATGATTATATATATTACAATATCGAATTAAAATCGGAATACTTAAAGAATAAAATGAATACATTATTATATATTTGTATAATATTTAATAATAATAATAAAGCCTTTATTGATAAATATTCAATAATATATATATTCTAAAGATATTTTAAATCAAAATATACTAGAATTAATATAATTATAATCAATATATATATAACCATAATCCAGAACTTCAAATTTCAATCTAATATTTATTCCAATATAATTATTATTAAAATCTAAAATAAATTGAAAGAGTATAAAAGGAAATTAGGAATTATAAACAAAAATTATTGATCAGTATATTAAAATATTATTTTGTTTTTAATTTTAATATATAATCTTTTAATCGATTATCAAAAAGTAATAGATATATTGGATATTCAAATCAATTTTAATATCAATGATAAAATCAAATATTTATAAATTAAGAAACTTTGTTTTAAAAATGAATCAAAACAAATATAAATTGCGAAAAGATTTAAATATATTTTTCAATATCAAGAATCAGATTTCGAAATTCCAAATAATATTTGTGATTTGTATTAAAAGAAAGATTATTATATATAAAATTATTTATATTTAATATAAATTAATAAATTCTTTTATAATTATTTTTATTATCAAAAAAGAAAGGGATTATTGAATCCAAAAAAAATCTATTTTAATAAAAAAGATTAAATATATTTTATTAATAATATCTTTGAATCAGATTTCGATATTAAGAATATAATAAAGGAAAATTGTAATTTGATAAAAGAAATTATTAATAAAATTTCCTTTAATAAATGATATATTGATATAAATATTTCTTTATATATATCTGATTAATCTTTATTATTCAAATTAATAGATTTTATTATTAAATAAAGAATAAAGATTGATAAGGCAATAATATATTATTATAATTGGGGTTTAATAAATATAATATATAAAGATGATTTTAAGATATTATTTTCAAATATATTATATATATTAAGGTTAGAAATAAATTTGTTGTTAAAAAAAAGGATTTGCGAAATAGAATTATAAAAGGAATTCAATTTTTATTATATATATTTCAAAAAGGATAATAAAAAAGTTATTTATATTAGAATACAAAATAAAATATATATGGTTTTATATATAATCAAAGGATATAAGGATATAGTTTTTTATTCAAATGTATATCAAAATAATCAGGAAAAAAGTTTTTCTTTAAAGATAATCGATAGTATTAAAGATATCGATAACAAATTAATATTCAAAAAGAAAAAGAGATATCTATTATAATATCGAAGATTCAATTATTTAGATTTAAATAAGATCAAAAATCTATATAAAATATTCAATATAACTAAATCAATAAAGATCTTAATTGAATTAGATATTTGTAAAGTATATATATTCATCAAAATAATCACTCGTATTTCAAAGCAATTGAGTTTATATAAATCAAAGAGATTTGAATTTATATATTTCAATATTATAGAATCATTCTTAAAATCGATTCAAAAAAATCGTTATTTTATATTGATTATCAATAATTATATAAAAGTAAATTGGATTATATTATTTAAACAAAAAGATAATATAATTCAAATATTGAAAATTTGAAAAAAGGAAATGGAATTAGCTATTGAAGAAAAGATTATTATAATTAGGATTGATAATATATCGGAATTTTTATAAATTATTTGTAAATAATTATTAAGTATATAATCCGAAATTATAATAATTGTTTTTTTATATTAAAACAGATTTATAGAATAGAATATAAGGATTATAAAAATAGATATAAGAATAATATTAAAAGAAACTGAATTATTATTAAAGTTTTAAAATGAAATTATAGAATATAATGTTTATATTAGAAATTGTATTAATATTGGTTTTGATATAAATAGAATAGATTGATCTTTTATAAAAGTTTTTATAAATATAATATTAAATATAAAGATATACAAAATTTAAAAGAATAAATATTGTATTTATATCAATTCCAAGATTATTCTGAAAAAGCAAAGATACAATAAATTGTAGAACACTTTGAGAATCGATGTATTCTTAGAATATTCAAAAGTTATGAATAAATATATCAAAATATATTCTTTAGAATTAGATTATATATTTCGATCAAATAAAATAATTATAAATGAATATTATTGAAAAAGAGATTTGGATTTTAAATTAAGAAATTATGAATTAAACTTACAAAGAACAAAAAATATAAAATTAGATTGAAGATTTCGTCATAAATCAATAATAAACAAAATATCTTTTTTATTTTTAATATCAAATATAATATCTATATTATTTTTGTTTTAAATATTCTTTTTAATAGATATTATATCAAATTCAATGATTATATTAAATATTTTAATTGTTGAATTGAAATCAAATAAATTAAATATATTAATATCAATATATAATGAAAATAAAGATAATAATATTTAGAAAACAAATCAAGAATCTTTTTTTAAGGATATTTTAGATATCGAATTCATTATTTTAGAGGTTTTAATTTAAGAATTAATTTTTACAAATCCTGAATTTGTATTGGAAATAAAATTTAAAATTGTTTTAAATTTTGTTAATAAATTTATTTTAATAAAATTAGAAAATGAAGTAAATTTATAATTATTTGAGATTGAATAAAAAGATATAATAGATTTTGAAGATAAATCTTTAAGATATTTAATATAAAAATGAAAAAGAGATATGAAATAAGATTCTGAAAAAGAATAGGAAAACAAGATTATAAGGGTATTAATTGTAATATCTATATAAATTAAAATTTAAGAAAGTATAGAATATATTATAATTATAATTTTAATTATTTATAAAATGGATTTTTATATTAAATATAAAATCGTTTCAGATTTTATAATTTTGTTGATAGATATAAATAATATAGAAGGTGTAGTATATCTAATCGAAAAAGTTTTGGAAATTAAAATATTAAGAATTTATAAAGAAGTAATATTGAATTAAAAATATTTTGAAAAATGGAAGGAAATTATTCAAAAGGAAATTATATTTTTAATTCAAAATAATATTTGGAAAGAATATATATTCTTTAAAGGAAATAATTTGATTTCGATGAAATGGATATTTATAATTAAAATTAAAGAATAATAAAATAAAACGATTTAAGGTAAGATTAATAGTTCGAAAATTTAATTAGATATTAAAAAAAGATTATAACAAAATGTTTGTATTAATAATAAAATTAGATATACTTAAATTATTCCTAATTATTATTGCAAAGAAAAATTTGGAATATTTATATTTCGATATCAAAAACATTTTTATTGAATTATATTTGAAAAAAGAGATCTACTTTAAATTATTTTAAAATATCAAAATCGAAAAGGGATATATATTATAAATTATACAAAATCTATATAATTTAAAATAAACTAAAAAAGATTGAAATTTATTATTAAAGAAAAAGCTTTTAGATATAAATTTTATATAAAGTTTAATAGATCTATATTTATATATATCCAAAAATCATAATATAATATTATTGATATATATTGATAATATCGTTATTATATTATATATATTATTGTAAATCATTTAATTCAATAAAAAGTTATTAGTTTGTTTTAATATCAAGAATCTAAAGGAGATTAATAAAATCCTAAATATTAAAATCATTTGTAATAAAAAAATATATATATTAATTATAAATCAAAAAAAATATCTCGATATTATATTAACCAAATATAATATTATATATAAATAATACCAAATCAAGAAATTACTAATAATGGATTATATTTATTTTCAATCAACAATCGATAATAATGAATTGATAGATATAAATAAATATCAATAACGAATAAGAAATGTAATTTATTCAATAATATATATTCAATTAAATATAATATTTTTAATAAGAAGATTTTCACAATTTATAACAAAACCAACAAAACATTATACTATAACTTTAAAAAATCTGATACAATATTTACGATCAATAATCAAACAAAAGTTATAATTCGGATCAAAGGAAATATAATCTAATATCTATAAAGAATATAATATATTTGATAATATAATAAAGATATATATAAATATAGATTGAACTAATAACAAATATAATTGGAAAAGTATTTCAAAGGGAATTGTAATATTCTATAAAAGTTTTATATTATGAATTAATAAGAAACAAATATTTATAGTTATTTCTAATATAGAATCAGAATATATTATAATAACAATATTCATCAAATAAAGGAGATAGATTATACAAATATTTAAAGATCTATTTAGATCAAATTATATTGAAAAAAATAAAGATATAGTTTAAATACTTAATAATAATCAAAGTATTTTAGTTTTAATCAAAAATCCATATTTATATAAACAATCCAAATATATAGATATCAATTATTATTTTATTAAAGATTTAATAAAAAAAGAGAAAATCGTTATTAATTATATCAATATATATAATATAATTATCAACAAAATAACAAAGCTTTATATAAGGATTGCTTTTGAAAGGTTCAAAAAAATATTAGGATTAATAATCTAGAAGAATCGAATAGGATATCCTCAATAAGGAAATATTGGAAATAAGGCCATCATAGGATTAGAATTAAAATCACATAATCACAATGATGTATAAACCATATTTAAAAATAACCTCAATTCTATTCCTATTAAAATTATAGATCTTTAGTTCAATCTACATAATCAATAATACTACTACTTTCTGCACCAAAAGTTAACAGATAGTATATATAATATATATTTAAATATTTCTTTAATATATTATTAATTAAGTGTATATATATTACTAGTATATTTGTTAATTCGAATAGTATGATTTGGTATTTGTATAATCTGTATCTAATTCTGAATATTGTTTTTTATTCTTTATCTTTTTTTATTCTGATAAAATGAAATCTATTTTGTAGATCAAATTTGAAGAAAATCTTAGTTTTTCTTAATCAATCTTTTAGTTTTGTAATTAATAAAAATGGGTACCGATTTTGAATCATTATATTATTGAGTTTGTAATAATTTATGTATAGTTTTTTTGTATTATTTTTTTTCAGTACAAATAGTACAGGGTTAGTTGTTTATAAGATAAATTCTTTAATCCAATCTTTTTTTAGTGTATTATTAATATAATCCTTAAGTATCTTTAAGTTTGAAATTGATATTAAATAGATTAATCTAAATGGAGGTATTTTACCTTTCTTCAATATTATCTTATGATTTTATAATTTATATTTTGATAAAGTTTTATAATTTTTTCTTTCTTCGAATAGTTTTTTATATTTCTAATATTGTATTAGTATTAATATTTTATTCTATTTCTTTATAAAGGTGGTTTTAAATAATTTTTTTTATTTATTTTTCATTTGTATAGAAGGTTTATTTTCTTTTATTATTAATGGAAGATTCTGGATTGGGTATCCTATATCAATGATATTATTCGCCTTCAATTTTTTATTGCGTATATTCAGTTTTGTAGGTTTTAATATATCTTGTTGATTATTTTTGTTTGGGAATGATATTGTTTCCTATAATTAATCAATCTAGAGGTTGTGTATTTTTAATTATAGTATCTTTAAAATAATTAATTAATTTCTTAATAAAATAATATCGAATTGGATGATTTCTTTATATTAATTTATAATCATTTATACTGAATATATTTTCTACAAAATCTTTTTGTTCAATTTAGTTAATTATTTATCAATTAATTGCAATTAATATAAAATTTGTTTCGTTTGAAATTGTATTTCTAAATACTTTGCAATTTTTGATGTAATAAAATTTCTTGTAATCCCCAAATCGATTATGATTTGTATTAATTGTTTATTTATCTTTGTAATATAATAAATCTATTCTACCTATCCTGCAATATTCAATTCTCTTTAACCCAAAACTTTATTATAATTAATTTGATCGATTTGATCAATTTGATCAATTATCTATTCCCGATTATTTTCTTTTATTAATTCTTCTGGATATCTACCGATGATTTTTTCGATAAAGGAATTATTAATAATAATTCTATACTATAAGTCTAATACCCCACTTTCGGGCCACCCCCTGTTTTGGGCCACCTCGAAAATATCATTATATAAATTTTAAACTTTAATAATTCAACAATTACTCTATTTCAATAAAATCCCTTGTAGTATTTATTTCATAATCATTATTAAAATTATTCTCTTCAATTTTATGATCCTTAATTTCAATTTGTATTCCCCGAATAATTTTAATCCCTATAAATCTTGAATTCGGATTAGTTTTTTCTATTTGTCTTTTTTTTAGATATAATTTATTTTAATTTATATTCCAATTGTTTTATTCAATATTTTGATTGTATAAGTTTATAATCCTTAATATCAAAACCTTTTATGATCTTACAAAATAATAATCAACGAATTAAAAGATCGGTTTTTTTTTTTCTTAAATCATTATATATATATATTTTCGAAGATCTAATACTTTTTGAAGGGTTTTCTATAAAATAAAAAATGATTCTATATTCTATTGATACTAAAGATCATTATTTAAAACAGGATTTTGATTTAGAATTTCGTTGTTGTTATTCTCAAATAATAAACGATTTATAAAAAATTTAGTATAGTTTTAAGACTATAAATCAGAAACCTTCTATTCAGATTTGATATTATAAATTATCAAACTCTTTATTTTAGCTTTCTAATAATAAATAAAAAAGTTATACTTCCTAATTATTAAAGAATCCAATAAAGAATCTAATTTGTTGAAATAAAATCTATAAGCATTTTTGAGAGATAAAAATACTGATAAATTTAATGATTGTAGTATATATGATATATATAACAATAGAAATAAAAGATAAATATTGTTCTTGAAACATTCAAATATAAATTTAATAATTTCATAATTTCTATAATTATCTAATATAAATAATTTAGTTTCTTTAGATCAAAAAAGAGTAATTTAAAGAATAAAGATCGTTTTCAATTATTCAAACCTTGTAGTATCTATTGTCCATCCATTATTTATAATAATGAACTTTTATTCTTTATATAGAATAAGATTTATAAAAAATCATTATTGTTATATATATTTTCCTTTGAAAATAACAAATAATTTGAATATCCATTCTGTTGCTGAAATATATTCAATAAAAGATATCCAAATTTTTAAACCAGATTGTTATTTTTGAATGGAACGGTGTTCTGAATTTCCTATTGTTAGGTTATTTGGATCCTGATCTTTCGTAGTATTAACTTCATCTATATTCTATCGATTTTCGGATTTAATATACTTAATCAAAGGCAAATTGAGTTTTCAAATTACTTACCAATAATTTCATCAATAGCATTTGAAATATATACAGAATCGATTCGATATTGTCTTTTGATTCTAATTTCAGGATTTCTTTTCAAAAAATTCTATATCCATTGTTTTTCAAATAAAGAATCATCTCTTTTCACTTCAAAAAGATTCTCACCCATTTCCCTTATTTATTGATAAATAAAACTAATACCTAATGATTCCTATACTAATATCCAATCTACTAATGCTTTCTCTTAAACTGAAACTATCTTTTATATATTTTGTATACCATTTCTATAAGAGAAATAACTATCTATTCGATTTTGAAATATAATATAGAGAATATCATATTCCAAATTAGCCCAATATATAATTAGCTTATTTGCAATTGCATTAAAGGCCATAACAATATCATCTTCGATATAAGTATTCATTATATTATAAATAATAATATATTTAAATTTCAAATCGATTGATTGAATAATTGTTGAATTATTAAAGATTTAATAAAGAAGATTGCTTAAAATAGGGTGGTTTTTTAAGATAGTCCAAAAGAGGGGGTGGCCCGAAAGTGGGGTATTAGACTTAGAATCAAATACTTATCGATAAATTTTGTTTCATAGATTTCGTCTTCTTCGATATTTATCACATCGAAATTTTTATTTATTATATCTTTGTTTGTATCCTCGAATCTTTAGATATAACGGTTTCAAATATCTATTTTGCAAATAATCTATAACTTTTTTAAATTAGGATTTCTATAAAGTTATTAAAGGTTTTCTTCTTCCGATTCTTTTTCTTCAGTTTCAATCAATAATTGTTTGATAGCAAAATTAATAATATTAATAATATATAGTTGGGGGGTAAAGGTAATATTAAATTGATCCTTACTGAACTTTTTGTAATAATTTCCTTTTGATAATTTCTTGCTTTAATAATCCCTAACCCGATAATTTAGTTTGTGTCACGGAAAGCCCTGTGATCCCCTGTATCCTACGAAGGATCAAAGCGTATGCTTTCCAATCGGAATGAAGGATCTTCTAGCCCTTACCAATCTCTCCGATTGATAAGGTGATCCTGATACACTAATAAACAAAGATCTAGTCTAATTAAGGTATATATCGGCTAGATAATCATTCATTTGTATTATATATACAGCTCTTGATTCATATAATCAAGGGCAAGTCATTCAATTCTTTTACTCTACCAATCACATGTACCACCTATTCCCCGATCCCTGAAAGTGCTCTGTAGTCATACTATCCCGTGATAGTTTGTTATATTCGAAGTATAATTTATTTTTATATCTATATTCTACCTCTTCCTTAAGTAGTTTATTTTTAAACGTTATATCTAATTGTATTGATTTTTTGTAAGATTATTTATTTTCTTGAGGTTTTCCTTTATTCTTATAATACTTACTACAATCTCCATTTCTATGAAAATTAAAAGATCAATATTCTTTTTGATATTTATAAAGCATCTCATTCGTTTTAATAGATTTTTCGATTAATTCATTTAGATTTTCTTAAATACAATTACGATTTAATTTTAATTTGATTTCAAATTTGAATCTTTTCCGATAATAATTTATCATTGCATTTTCTTTCCATTTAATAATACCTATGTACCTCCTGAATTCTATAATATATTTAATTACTGATCCTATTTACTTGAAATTATAAATCTTGAATTCAGTATTATATAATTTATTAATATTCCCGAATACTTATTGTATCTCTTTTCTAAACCCTTCGAATCTTCCAAAGATAATTTGAATTGAGTATATTCGTTTCTTAAATTCGTTTAAATTAATAAAATAATCCTTAAAGTATGATTGGATCCATTTAGCAATTTCTGTTTTAAAATAAAAAACAGTCCAAATATTTTTATTAATATTATAATTGAATTTATTCTAATTGAATTGAAAGTAAATCTTAAATTGAAACAAAAAAATTTCTAATTCTTATCGATTACCTATAAATCAATCTAATAGGGCGATTTTAAAAATCTCGATAACAATAATCTCCTTGAAATCTTTAATACCTTTTATAACGATATCTTCGTTTTTGTCGATACTTTCAAGGGTAATTGTCACGAATCGTGAACCACAGGAGGCTAATCACGTGATACCTCTTATCTCCTATATCAATTGATAAGTTGATCGTTTGTGTATATGCGTTACAATTCATACGATTTAATATAGTAAAATGATAACCCTAATAATGTATATATATAGTTCTATAGTTTACAAATAAATATTTGTATATATATATTTAGTTGCTCTTTACAAGTTATAATTCTTCAATTGTAGATTTTAAGGAATATAATTTGATTTTGTTTATTCAATTCTATTATGGCTTTTATGCATTATATTATCTATAATTTATTACAAATGTTTGTCTATTTAGTGGTCTTCCAAATAATACTTTATTTAATAATATCTTTTTAGATAAACTTTTATAAATATTATATTCAGAGGAAGAAGATTTATTCTGATTTAATCGATGAAGATATAAACCCTTCTAGAAGTATATTATCATTTTCATAATACAACGAACTTTATCTTCTATATATTCCGAATTTTCGAAAATTTATTCTGAAGAGTCCTTTTCTTTTCTTCAATTATTTCAATAACTCTTCGAAGAAAATAGGAATATAGATTTAAATAATATAATTATTGAAAGAAAGAATATTAATAAAGAGAAGATTCTAATATATAAAGTTGATACTTTTAATAATTCAATTACTTTTTATGATTTATTATTGTAATTACAAGATCTATATATAATAATTATGAATTTGAAAAAAAAGAATCGATAATTAAAAATTATAGTAATAATAAACTCTATAATAGTACAATCTCTTTCTAAACCCAAAATAATATTAATATAAATATTCAGATCAATAATAGTATTTGGAATTTCTTTATTCTTTTAATTAAGAATCAAGAATCTTTATTTAAACAAACTCAAAGATTCTAAGATTAGAGGAAGAAAACTTTGATTAAATAATTTGATTATTCAAAGCTCTTCAATAGTTTTTCTTTTCCTTTAGAAAATAACAATTTATATAATAATCAAGGGTCTTTTTATTCAAAAAGTCGATTTAATCGGTCAAAATCTTATTCCTATATCAATCACAATCTACATCGAAATATATATACATTAAAACCTATAAATTTTATTATTAAATTTAACAATAATATTGAATCTAAAGCTAATTTGTAGTAATTATTGATTATAAAACAATTCAAACTATATATTATATCATTTAAAAATAAAATAAAATATTATATATATATAATCGATCAAATTGAATTAAAAATATAAATACATTATTATATTCTTTATATACAAATACCCTGATTCATAATATTCGAATTAATCGAACAATTTATAATAATCTATGAAAACCTGATTGAAATCGATAATATTCATTTTTAATACGAGATGTAAATTATATTCAATATAATTCGATATAATAATTTCCTAAAATGATATAGAAAGTTTAGATTATTTACTATTTAAATAGAAATCATCGATAATAAGATTCTATTTAGGGATTTCGAACAAAAGATTTCTAATTTTCTTTTGCAAACAATAATAATATTTATTAAGGATTATAAGATTATAAAAGAACTTATAAATATATTTATTAGAATAAATCAAAATAAGATTTCATTACAAAAACGAAATCGATATTATATTGAATAAAATGTTTTTATAATAATTTATAAATTAATAATTAATATAAATTTTTTACAACCCTTTCAAAACTTTAACAACTCTAATTTTAGAACCTTTATATTTCTGAAACTATTTTCATTTTGGAATACCTTTCCCGGATATACAGACTTCGCTATATCTAATAATTATTCGAACTTCAAATATTCGTTATTTTTTCTTTTTTCTAGAGTAATATATATATCGATGTTTTATATCAATAATCTTAATAAAATCGAAATAATATAAAAAGAAGCAAAAAAATTCGAAGAATATTAGGATACCAAAAAAGACTTTAATTCAAAAGTTATAATTGAAACTATATAGGATATCTATTTAGAAAAAGAAAAACGTTTAAAATTAAATATTTAGATTCTGTTTTCATTTTAAATATTATATAGAATATAAGATTTTTTGATCTAATAAAACTTATAGGAAAAAAAGTATTTATTTTTTTTTATAATCTTTCGAAAAATGATTATATTTATCGATTAAAGGTATTTATTAATTCTAAAACAAATAAATTCATTTTTATCAATATTATATTTCTTATTTATTTATTTCCTATATTCAAATTAAGAATTATATTATTTGAAGTTTTGATTGAAATCAAAAAGTATAATAGTATATAAGGCTATATTATTATTCATTTTATAATCCTTAATTTAATAATCGATAATTATAAATAATCTTTTATTTTTTTCTTTATTATTGAATTAGGGAATTATAGTATTATTTTAGATAGACTTTGATTATCAAAGATTCGAATGAAACTTGATTATTTTAATCGATATTTCGAATAATTTAAAAAAAAATTCTGTATTATCTTCTATTCGAATAATTTTTTCATTATCCAATTGTCACGGAAAGCCCTGTGATCCCCTGTATCCTATGAAGGATCAAAGCGGATGCTTTTTAATCGGAATAAAGGATCTTTTAGTCTTTATTAATCTATCGATTGATAAGATGATCCTGATATATTAATAAACAAAGATCTAATCTAATTAAAGTATATATTGGTTAGATAACCATTCATTTGTTTTATATATATAGCTTTTGATTTATATAATCAAGGGTAAATCATTTAATTCTTTTATTTTATTAATTATATATATTATCTATTCTCCGATCTTTGAAAATACTTTATAATTATATTATCCTATGATAATTATAAGTTTAATAGCTTTTAAAATCTATGCAACTTTTTATTCAGTGATTATTAAATACTCAAGGGATTATTCTTAAAATATCATTCCTATTTTATTTATAATTCAATATTTATATTAATTTAGTTATTTTTATTTAATATAATAAAAGATCAAAATGATCTTTTTTTTATAATCTATATTCAATGATTGGAGTGGTATTTATATTTGAAAAATAAGTATCAAGTTTAAGGAATCTGGGATTCAATTAATTTAAAGAACAATTTGCTTGTTTTTATATTAGTTATATTTATTCCAAATTTCGATTTGATAAATGAACCTATTTATACTTAAATCGATTGATTTTTAATCAAATTATTTGTTTTATTTTCCATTATCGATTTTCAAATCAAATATGATTAAAAGAAACAAATTTAATATCAAAAGGAATTCTCGGAATATTTTGTAGTAATTCAATTCAGGGAAGATATTAATGAAGAGACGAAAATGAAAGATTCTAATGATAATATATTGGGATTTATTTTTAGTAGATTCATTATTTTATTTTTAATTATTTTTCAAGAAATCTTCTTTGAATTTGCTTCTCTTCAATTGGAGTATCGATATTGATAACAAGAATATATATAGAATTACAAAGCTT
This sequence comes from Stromatinia cepivora, assembly GCA_014898415.1. Taxonomy (NCBI): domain Eukaryota; kingdom Fungi; phylum Ascomycota; class Leotiomycetes; order Helotiales; family Sclerotiniaceae; genus Stromatinia; species Stromatinia cepivora. The sequence goes on along the minus strand of RCTD01000017.1, from coordinate 127,818 downwards.
TCTGTGATATTTATGAATAGATCGAATTGTTAATTAATCAAATATGTTGGAAATGAGACCATCATAGGATGAGAATTGAGGTCACGTGATCATAATGCTGCACAGACCATATTTGGGAATAACGTCAATTCTACTTTTATTAGAATAATAGATTCTTAGTTCAATTTATATAATCAATAATATTATTACTTTTTATATCAAAAGTTAATAGATTATAAATCCGGTTGTATAATAATAATTAGAAAACAAAGCAAATCGAAAAAGAATTAATATAATTAGTAAAAATAAAACAAAATGAAAATCAGAATTTTCATATAATATTATCAAAATAGAGTTGAAATATAATAATATAGTTTATAATTTATAATATTATAGATTAAAATAAAAAACAATTTATATAATATTAATACAGAATTATAATAGAAACGAAAAACAAATTTGTATAATTATAAGAAAATATATTACAATATAATTTTATGAATTTTCTTATTATTTTATTTTTATATTTCTTTATTATTCCGAATTTACTTGTTATATATTTTTTAAAATCGTTTTAAAAATTTGAAGATTATCTTCGATATTTATTAAATAATAAGAAATCTTTATAATATCAGAATCAAATAATTTTTCTAAATTTGATCAAAATAATTATAAATAATAATTCAGATAAACGAAGATATAATTGAAAAGGAAAAGATGATTTTATATAATTGATTAAATATTAGATGAATATATATAGATTGTAAGATCCAATCTAATATCTATTTATGAGATCAATGATTATATATATTATAATATCAAATTGAAATTGGAATATTTAAAGGATAAAGCGAATATATTATTGTATATTTGTATAATATTTAATGATGATAATGAAATGTTTATTGATGAATATTCAATAATATATATATTTTGGAGATATTTTAAATCGAAATATATTAGAGTTAGTAAAATTATAATCAATATATATATGATGATGATTCAGAACTTCAAATTTCAATCCGATATTTATTTCGATATAATTATTATTAAAATTTGGGATAAATTGAAAAAGTATAAAAGGAAATTAAAGATTACAAACAAAAGTTATCAATTAATATATCAAAATATTGTTTTGTTTTTGATTTTAATATATAGTTTTTTAATCGATTATCAAAAAATAATAAATATATTGAATATTCAAATCAATTTTAATATCGATAATAAAATCAAGTATTTATAAATTAAGGAACTTTCTTTTAAAGATGAATCAAAACAAATATAAATTGTAAAAGGATTTAAATATACTTTTTGATATCAAGAATCAAATTTTGAGATCCTAAATAATATTTGTAATCTATATCAAAAGGAAAATCATTATATATAAGATTATCTATATTTAATATAAACTAATAAACCCCTTTGCAATTATTTTTGTTATCAAAAAAAAAGAGGATTATCGAATTCAAAGAAAATCTATTTCAACAAAAAAGATCAAATATACCTTATTAATAATATCTTTGAATTAGATTCTGATATTGAGGATATAATAAAGAAAGATTATAATTTAATAAAAGAAATCATTAATAAAACTTCCTTTAATAAATAATATACCGATATAGATATTTCTTTATATATATCTGATCAATCTTTATTATTTAATTTAATAGATTCTATTATCAAACAAAGGATAAAAATTAATAGGGAAATGATATATTATCGTTATTAAGGTTTAATAGATATAATATATAAAGATAATTCTAAAATATTATTTTCAAATATATTATATTTATTAAGACTAAAAGTAAATTTACTATCAAAAAAAAGAATCTGTAAAATAGAGTTATAAAGGGAATTTAATTTTTATTATAAATATTTTAAAAAGAATAATAAGAAAATCATTTATATTAGAATACAAAACAGAATATATATGGTTTTATATATAATCAAAGAATATAAAGATATAGTTTTATGTTTGAATATATATCAAAATGATTAAGAAAAAGACTTTTCTTTAGAAATAATCGATAGGATTAAAAATATCAATAACGAATTAATATTCAAGGAGAAAAAGAGATATTTATTATAATATCAAAGATTCAATCATTTAGGACCAGATAAGATCAAGAATTTATATAAAGTATTTAATATAGCTAAATTAATAAAGATCTTAATTAAATTAAATATCTATAAAGTATATATATTCATTAAGATAATCAATTATATTCTGAGATAATTGAATCTATATAAATCAAAGAAATTCGAATTTATATATTTCGATATTATAAAACCATTCCCAAAATCGATTTAAGGGAATTGTTATTTTATATTGATTATTGATAATTATACAAAAATAAATTGGATTATATTATTTAAACAAAAAGACAATATAATTCAAATATTAAAAACTTAAAAAAAAAATGGAATTAATTATTGAAGAAAAGATCATTGTAATTAGAATTAATAATGTATCGAAACTCCTATAAATTATTTATGAATAATCATCAAATATATAATCCGAAATTATAATAATTATTTTTTTATATCAAAACAGATCTGTAAAACAGAATATAAGGATTACAGAAATAGATATAAAAGCAATATTAAAAGAAATTGGATTATTATTAGAATTTTAGAATAAAGCTATAAAATATAATATTTATATTAGAAATTATATTAATATTGATCCTAATATAAATAAATGTTAACTTTTGGTGCAGGAAGTAGTAGTATTATTGACTATATAGGTTGAATTAAGGATCTATATTTCTAATAGAAGTAGAATTAAAGTTATTCTTAAATATGATTTATATATTATTATAATTATATAACCTCAATTCTAATTTTATAATGGCTTTATTTCTAATATTTCTTTATTGAGAATATCCTATTTAATCCTTTTAGATTATTAATTCTAATATTTTCTTGAATCTTTCGAAAACAATCTTTATACAAAGCTTCATTATTCTGTTGATAATTATATTGTATATATTGATATAATTAATAACGATTTTTTCTTTTTCTATTAAATCCTTAATAAAATGATAATTGATATTTATATATTTAAATCGTTTATATAAATATAGATTCTTGATTAAAATTAAAATGCCTTGATTATTATTAAATATTTGAATTATATTTTTATTCTTTCTAATATAATTTAATTTGAATAGATCTTTAAATATTTATATAATTCATCTTTTTTATTTAATAAATATTATTATCGCAATATATTCTGATTCTGTATTGGAAATAATTATAAATATTTGTTTTTTGTTAATCTATAATATAAAACCTTTATAGAATATTACAATTCTCTTTAAAATACTTTTTTAGTTATATTTATTATTAATCTAATCTATATTTATATATATCTTTATTGTATTATCAAATATATTATATTCTTTGTAGATATCAGATTGTATTCTTTTTGATCTGAATTATAATTTCTGTTTAATTATTGATCATAGATATCATATCAGATTCTTCAAAACTATAATATAATGTTTTATTGATTTTGTTATAAATTATAAAAGTCTTTTAATTAAGAATGTTATATTTGATCAAATATATACTATTGAATAAATCATATTTCTTATTCGTTATTGATATTCATTTATATTTGTTAGTTCATTGTTATCAATTGCTGGCCGAAAATGGATATAATCCATTATTGGCAGTTTTTTGATTTGATGTTATTTATATATAATACTATATTTAATTAATATAATATTGAAATATTCTTTTTGGTTTATAATTAATATATATATTTTTTTATTACAAATAACCCTAATATTTAAAATCTTATTAATCTCTCTTAAATTCTTAATGTTAAAATAAATTGATAGCTTTTTATTGAACCAAATGATTTATAATGATATATATAATATAATAACAATATTATCAATATATATTAATAATATTATATTACAATCTTTGGATATATATAAATATAGATCTATTAAACTTTATATAAAGTTTATATTTAAAAGTTTTTTCTTTAATAATAAACTTCAATCCCTTCTAGTTTATTTCAAACTATATAGATTTTGTAGAACTTGTAGTATATATCCTTTTTCGATTTTAATATTTTAAAGTAATTCAAGATAGATCTCTTTTTTCAAATGTGATTTAATAAAAGTATTTTTGATATCGAAATATAAATATTCCAAATTTTCCTTTATAATGATAACTAAAAATAGTTTAAATATATTTAATTTTATTATTAATATAAATATTTCATTGTAATCTTTTCTTAATATCTAATTAAATTTTTAAATCATTAATTTTGTTTTGAATTGTTTTATTTTGTTATTTTTGATCTTAATTATAAATATTCATTTTATTGAAATCAAATTACTTTTTTTAAAAAGTATATATTCTTTTTAAATACTATTTTGAATTAAAGATATAATTTTCTTTTAAATAATTTCCTTTCATTTTTCAAAGTATTTTCGATCCGATATTGTTTTTTTATAAATTCTTAATATTTTAATTCCCAGAATTTCTTTGATTAGATATATTATATCTTTTATATTATTTATATCTATCAACAAAATCATGAAATCTGAAATAATTTTGTTTTTGATATAAAGATCTATTTTATAAATAATTAAAATTATAATCATAATATATTTTATACTTTCTTGAATTTTGGTTTATATAGATCTTACAATCAATATTTTTATAATTTTGTTTTCCTGTTTTTTTTCAGAATTTTATTCTATATCTTTTTTCTGTTTTTATATTAAATATTTTGGAGATTTGTTTTTAAAATCTATTATATTCTTTTATTCGGTTTTAAATAATTATAGATTTATTTTACTTTTTGATTTCATTGAAATAGATTTATTAATAAAATTTAAAATAATCTTAAATTTTACTTTCAATACAAATTCAGAATCTATAGAAATTGATTTTTAGATTGAAATCTTTGAAATGATAAATTCGATATTTGAAATATTCTTGAAAAAAGATTTTTGATTTGTATTCTAAATATTATTATCTTTATCTTTATTATATATTAATATTAATATATTTAATTTATTTAATTTCAATTCGACAATTGAAATGCTTAATATAATCATTAAATTCGATATAATATTTATTAAAAAAAACATTTGAAATAAAAATAATATAAATATTATATTTGATATTGAAAATAAAGAAAATACTTTATTTATTATCGATTTACTATAAAATCTTTGATCTAATTCTATATTCTTTGTTTTTTATAGATTTGATTTATAATTTCTTTATTTAAGATTCAAATCTCCTTTTTAATGAAATTTATTTATAATTATTTTATTTGATTGAAATATATAGTTTAATTTTAGAAAATATATTTTGATATATTTATTCGTAATTTTTGAATATTTTAAAAATATATCGATTTTCGAAATATCCTATAATTTATTATATCTTTACTTTTTCAGAATAGTTTTAAAATTGATATAAATATAATATTTGTTTTTTTAAATTTTATATATCTTTATATTTAGTATTATATTTATAAAAGCTTTTATAAAAAATCGATCTATTTTATTTATATTAGAATCAATATTAATATGATTTTTGATATAAATATTATATTTTATAATTTCATTTCAAAACTCTAATAATAATCTAATCTTTTTTAGTATTATTTTTATATTTGTTTTTGTAATTTTTATATTTTATTCTATAAATCTGTTTTGATATAAAAAAATAATTATTATAATTTCGAATTATATATTTAATAATTATTTACAAATAATTTATAAAAGTTCTAATATATTATCAATTCTAATTATAATGATCTTTTCTTTAATAATCAATTCCATCTTCTTTTTTCAAGTTTTTAATATTTGAATTATATTGTTTTTTTGTTTAAATAGTATAATCCAATTTATTTTGATATAATTGTTAATGATCAATATAAAATAACAATTCCTTCAAATCGATTTTGGAAATGATCCTGTAATATTGAAATGTATAAATTCGAGTTTCTTTGATTTATACAGATTCAATTATTTCGGAATATGATTAATCATTTTGATGAATATATATACTTTGTAAATATCTAATTCAATTAGGATTTTTATTAACTTAATTATATTGAATATTTGATATAGATTCTTGATTTTGTTTGGATCTAAATAATTGAATCTTTGATATTATAATAAATATCTCTTTTTCTTCTTGAATATTAATTTGTTATTAATATCTTTGATATTATCAATTATTTTTGAAGAAAAATCTTTTTCCTAATTATTTTGATATATATTCGAATAAAGAATTATATTCTTATATCTTTTAATTATATATAAAATTATATATATTCTGTTTTGTATTCTAATATAAATGATTTTTTTATTATCTTTCTTAAAATATATATAATAAAAATTGAATTCTTTTTGTAATCTTATTTTGCAAATCCTTTTTTTGATAACAAATTTATTTTTAGTTTTAGTATATATAATATATTTGAAAATAGTATTTTAAAATCATTTTTGTATATTATATTTATTAAATCCTAATAATAATAATATATTATTCCTTTATTAATCTTTATTCTTTATTTAATAATAAAATTTATTGATCTGAATAATAAAGATTAATTAGATATATATAAAAAAATATTTATATTGATATATTATTTGTTAAAGGAAGTTTTATTAATAATCTTCTTTGTTAAATTGTAATCTTCTTTTATTATATTTTTAATATCAGAATTTGATTTAAAGATATTATGAATAGGGTGTATTTAATCTTTTTTATTGAAATAGATCTTTTTTGAATTCAATGATTTTTTTTTTTTTTTGATGATAAAAATAATTGTAAAGAAATTTATTAGTTTATATTAAATATAGATAATCTTATATATAATAATCTTTTTTTTGATATAGATTATAAATATTATTTAGGAATTCGAAATCTGATTCTTGATATCGAAAAGTATATTTAAATCCTTTTATAATTTGTATTTATTTTGATTTATTTTTCAAATAAAGTTTTTTAATCTACAAATATTTGATTTTATTATTGATATTAAAGTTGATTTAAATATCCAATATATTTATTATTTTTTGATAATTGATTAAAAGATTATATATTAAAATTAAGAACAAAAAAATATTTTGATATATTGATCGATAACTTTTGTTTGTAATCCTTAATTTCCTTTTATATTTTTTCAATTTGTTTTAAACTTCGATAATAATTATATCGAAATAAATATCGGGTTGAAATTTGAAGTTCTAAATTATTGTTATATATATATTGATTATAACTATATTAATTTTGATATATTTCGATTTAAGATATCTCCAGAATATATATATTATTGAATATTCGTTGATAAAGACTTCATCATTATTATTGAATATTATATAAATATATAATAATATATTCGTTTTGTTTTTTAAATATTCTGATTTCAATTCGATATTATAATATATACGATCATTGATTTTATAAATAGATATTATATTGGATTTTGCAATTTATATATATTCGTTTAATATTTGATTAATTATATAAAATTATCTTTTCTTTTTCAATTATATCTTCATTTATTTGAATTATTATTTATAATTATTTTAATCGAATTTCAAAGGATTATTTGATTTCGATATTGTAAAGGTTTCTTATTGTTTAATAAATATCGAAGATAATCTTCAGATTTTTAAGATAATCTTAAAAAATATATAACAAATAAATTCAGAATAATAAAGAAATATAAAAATAAAATAATAAAAAAATTCATAAAATTATATTATAATATATTTTCTTATAATTATATAAACTTGCTTTTCATTTCTATTATAATTCTATATCAATATTATATAAATTGCTTTTTGTTCTGATTTATAATATTATAAATTATAAACTATATTATCATATTTCAATTCTACTTCAATAATATTATATAAAAATTTTGATTTTCATTTTATTTCATCTCTACTAATTATATTAATCTTTTCTCAATTTGCTTTATTTTCTAATTACTATTATATAATTGGATCTTATAATCTATTAACTTTTGATACAGAAAATAATAGTATTATTGATTATATAGATTGAACTAAGGATTTATATTTCTAATAGAAATAGAATTGAAGTTATCCCCAAATATGGTTTGTGCACCATTGTGATCACATGACCTCAATTCTAATCCTATGATGGCCTTATTTCCAATAATAAAATAGATTAATCTTCTATAAAAACTTTTACAAATATAATATTAGATATAAAAATATATAAAATCTGGAGGAGCAAATATTACATTTATATCAATCCCAAAATTATTCCAAAACAGCAAAGATACAATAAATTATAGAATATTTCGAAAATTGATATATTCCTAGGATACTTCAAAGTTATAAATAAATATATCAAAATATATTCTCCAAAATTAGATTATATATTTCGATCAAATAAAATAATTATAAATGAATTTTATCGAAAAGGAGATTTGAATCTTAAATTAAAAAATTATAAATCAGATTTATAAAGAACAAAGAATATAAAGCTAAATTGAACACTTTATAATAAATCAATAATAAACAAAGTACCTTCTCTATCCTCAATATTTTCTTTATTCTTAATACTAAATACAATATATATATCATCTTTATTCCAAGTATTCTCTTCAATAGATATTATATTAAATTCAATAATTATATCAAATATTTTAATTATTGAATTGAAACTAAATAAATTAGAGATATTAATATTAATATATGATAAAAATAAAAATGATAATATTCAGAAGACAAATCAAGAATTTTCTTTTAAGGATATTTTAAATATCGAATTCATCATTTCAAAGATTTTAATCTAAGAATCAATTTCTGTAAACCTTGAATCTGGATTAGAAATAAAATTTAAGATTATTTTAAATTTTATTGATAAATCTATTTTAAGAAAATCAAAAAGCGAAATAAATCTATAATTATTTAAAATTGAACAAAAGGATATAATAAATCTTAAAAACAAATTTTTGAGGTATTTAATATAAAAACAGAAAAGAGATATAAAATAAAATCTTAAAGGAAAATAGGAAAGTAAAATTATAAGGGTATTAATTGTAATATTTATATAGATCAAAATTCAAGAAAGTATAGAATATATTATAATTATAATCTTAATTATTTATAAAAGGAATTTTTATATCAAAGATAAAATTGTTTTAGATTTCATAATTTCATTGATAGATATAGATAATACAAAAAATATAATATATTTGATTAAAGAAATTCTGAAAATCAAAATACCAAGAATTTATAAGAAAACAATATCGAATCGAAAATACTCTAAAAAATAGAAGGAAATTATCCAAAAGGAAATTATATTTTTGATTTAAAATAATATTTAAAAAGAATATATATTCCTTAAAAAAAATAATTTGATTTTAATAAAATAAATATTTATAATTAAGACAAAGGATAACAAAGTAGAACAATTCAAAATAAGATTAATAATTCAAAAATTCAATTAGATATTAGGAAAAGATTATAATAAAATATTTGTATTAATAATAAGATTAGATATATTCAAATTATTTTTAATTATTATTATAAAGGAAAATTTAGAATATTTATATTTCGATATCAAAAATATCTTTATTAAATTATATTTAAAAAAAAAGATCTACTTTGAATTATTTTAAAATATCAAAATCGAAAAGGGATATATATTATAAATCTTATGAAATCTATATAATTTGAAGTAAATTGAAAGGGATTAGAGTTTATTATTAAAAAAAGAATTTTTAAATATAGATTTTATATAAAATTTGATAGACCCATATTTATATATATTCAAAAACTATAATATAATATTATTAATATATATCAATGATATCATTATTATATTATATATATTATCATAAATCATTTAATTCGATAAAAAATTATCAATTTGTTTTAATATTAAAAATCTAAAAAAGATTAATAAGATCCTAAATATTGAAATTATTTATAATAGAAAAATATATATATTAATTATAAATCAAAAAGAACATTTTGATATTATATTAATCAAATATAATATTATATATAAATAATATCAAATTAAGAAATTATTAATAATAAATTATATCCATCTCCAACCAATAATTAATAATAATGAACTAATAGATATAAACAAATATCAATAATAAATAGAAAATATAATCTATTCAAGAATATATATTCAATCAAATATAATATTTTCAATCAAAAGATTTTCACAATTTATAATAAAATCAGCAAAATATCATATTACAATTTTCAAAAATTTAATATAATATTTATAATCAATAATCAAACAAAAATTATAATTTAGATTAAAAAGAATATAATTTAATATTTATAAAGAATATAATATATCTAATAATATAATAAAAATATTTATAAATATAAATTGAATTAATAATGAATATAATCGGAAAAATATTTCAAAAAAAGTTATAATATTTTATAAAGGCTTTATATTATAGATTAATAAGAAATAAATATTTATAATTATCTTTAATATAAAATCAGAATATATTACAATAATAATATTTATTAAACAAAAAAAATAAATTATATAAATATTCAAAGATCTATTTAGATCAAATTATATTAGAAAAACCAAAAATATAATTCAAATATTTAATAATAATCAAAATACTTTAATTTTAACCAAAAACCCATATTTATATAAACGATCCAAATATATAGATATCAATTATCATTTTATTAAGGATTTAATAGAAAAAAAGAAAATCGTTATTAATTATATCAATATATATAATATAATTATTAACAAAATAATAAAGTTTTATATAAAGATTGCTTTCAAAAGATTTAAGAAAATATTAGGATTAATAATTTAGAAGAATTGAATAGGATATCTTTAATAAAGAAATATTGGAAATAAAATTATTATTGGATTAGAATTGAGATTATATAATCATAATATTGTACAAACCATATTTAGGAATAATTTCAATTCTATTTTTATTAGAATAATAGATCCTTAATTCAATTTATATAGTTAACAATACTACTACTTCCTGTATTTAAAGTTAATAAAATATATCTTATAAAGTTATTTATTCTTAATTAGAATATTATAGTTCTTTTATTTAAGATAATTATTAATGTATTTAAAAGGAAGTTTGTATTTACAGTAATTATTGTCAAGTTTACAGTATTATAAGAATATCGATTTGTTTTAATGTAAATTTTGTTCGGCAAAATCGATTTTGTCAAATAGTATAGGGATTGGATTATAGTTTATATCAAAGTTCTTGTATATAAAATTATTGAGGTATAAGATGAAATTGTTATTAATATTTTTTTATAAATTGTTGGTATTAGGATGTTTTTAATTTAAGCAAATATTATGATTATATAGATCGAGATGAACAATTAGTTTAGATTATTCAATCTTTTATTCAAGCAATTCGGAGATGTTTTTGAAAGATTAGTTTTTCAGGATTCTATTTCTTTAAAAACTAAAGAAGGAATATATTTTATATTTATTTTTTTTCAAAATAATAAAAAGTTTAAGAAGAATAAAAAGAGTATCAATTCTGGAAGCAATTAGGGGATCAAGAAGATCTAAAAATGTTCTTGCAGAATTGAATCTGAATGGAATAATAGAATTGGTTATGGCTATATTGTTTACAATTGTAAAATTATAGAATTAATATTTATTAAAAGGATTAATTTATTGTTTAAAAGAGTATTTAGCGAAAATGAGCTATAAGTAATTAGGGATCGAGCAAAATTGTATTTATGGAAATAGTTTCATTTTGATTAGATCAAAAGAAAATGGATGAAAAGTTCTATTGATTCTTTAGAATCTTTAATCAACATTATTATCTTGAATATTTGATATAATTAATTAGGGGTATATTTTATAATAGTGAGAGTATATTATTTATTCAAGAGTATTTTGCTTGATAATTGTAATGCTATATATATTATAAATAATATATTTTTATTGAATGATCATCAATATTGATCATTCGATTCTAGTAATCTTGTAAAAGCAAATATTTCTAGTTTCCAAGTTCTAGAATATAGGGTTTGTATTATCAAAGGGATTATCAAAAGAGACGGTTATTTTAATAATGATCTAATTTTGAACAATATAGTATTTATTTTTGGTTTTTATATCAATATTGTTTTAAAGGTTCGATTAAAGAAAGCTGGTTTATGATTCTTAAGATATAATTGTATTTTTTGTAAAGGAGATTATATAAATAGTATAATAATTGTTTAATGTATTTGTATTGAAAATCTTGTATTTTTAGAATATAAACTATTTTCTATTGTCACGGAAAGCCCTGTGATCCCCTGTATCTTATGAAGGATCAAAGCGTATACTTTCCAATCAAAATGAAGGATCTTCTAACCCTTACCAATCTATCAATTGATAAAGTAATCCTGATATATTAATAAACAAAGATCTAATTTAATTAAATTATATATCAACTAGATAATTACTTATTTGTTCTATATATACAATTCTTAATTTATATAATCAAAAACAAATCATTCAATTCTTTTACTCTATCAATCATATATACCATCTATTCCCCAATTCCTAAAAATACTTTGTAATCATATTATCCCATAATAATTATGAACCCAATAACCCTTAAATCTACACAACTTTCTATGCAATAATTACTAAATACTCAAAAGATCATTTTTAAAATATCATTCTTACTTCATCTATAATTCAATATTCATATCAATTCAATTACCTTTATTCAATATAACAAAAAATCAAAACAATCTTCTTTTTATAATCTATATTCAATAATCAAAATAATATCTACATTTGAAAAATAAATATTAAATTCAAGAAATCTGGAATTCAATCAATCCAAAAAATAATTTATTTGTTTTCATATCAATTATATCCATTTCAAACTCTGATTTTACAAATAAACCTATTCATACTCTGTCACGAATCGTGAACCACAGGAGGCTAACCACGTAATACCCCTTATCTCCCATATCAATTAATGAGCTGATCGTCCGTACACATATATTACAATTCATATGATTTAGTATAATAAAATAATAACCTTAATAATATATATACACAATTCTATAACTTACAAATAAATATTTGTATATATATATCTAATCGCTCTTTATAAACCATAATTCTTTAATTATAAATTTTAAAGAATATAATTGATTCTATTTATTCAATTCTATTACAATTCTTATATATTACATTATCTACAATTTATTTACAAATATCCGATTATCTAATAACCTCCCAAATAATACCTCATTTTAATAATACTTTCTTAAATGAACTTTTACAAATGTTATACCCAAAAAAAGAAGATCTATTCTGATCTAATCGATAAAGATATAAACATTTTTAGAAATGTATTATCATTTTCATAATACAATAAACTCCTTCTTCTATATACTCCGAATTTTCGAAAGTATATTCTAAAGAACCCTTTTCTTCTTCTCAATTATTTCAATAATTCTTTGAAGAAAATATGAATACAGAATTGGATAATATTATCATTAAAAGAAAGAAGATTGGTAAAGAAAAGATTCCAATATATAAAACCAATATTTCTAATGATTCAATTGTTTTTTTCGAATTATTATTACAATTATAAGATCTTTATATAATGATTATAAATTTGAAAAAGGAGAATCGATAATTAAAAACTATAATAACAACGAACTCTATAATAGTGTAATCTCCTTTTGAATTCCAAATAATACTTATATAGGCATCTAAATTAATAATAGTATTTAGGATTCCCTTTATTCCTTTAATCGAAATCTAAGGATCTTTATCTAAGTAAATCCGAAGATCCCGAAATCAAAGGAAGAAAACTTTGATTAGATAATCTAATCATCTGAAACCCTTCGAAGATTCTCTTTCCCTTTTAAAAAATAATAATCCATTTAATAATCAAGGATCCCTTTATTTAAAAAGCCAATTTAATCGATCAAAATTGTATTTCTATATCAATTACAACTCGTAGCAAAATATATATATATCAAAATCTACAAATCTTATTACTAAACTTAACAATAATATTGAATCTAAAACTAATTTATAGCAATTATTAATTATAAAATGATTCAAATTATATATTATATTATTTAAAAATGAAATACAATATTATATATATATAATCGATCAAATCGAATCGGAAATATAAATATATTATTATACTCTTTATATACGAATACTTTGATTTATAATATTCGAATTAATCGAACAATTTGCAGCGATCTATCAAAACCCGATCGAAATCGATGATATTCGTTTTCAATACGAGATATAGATCATATTTAATATAATTCGATATAGCAATTTCCTAGAATGATATAAGAAATTCAGATTATTTATTATCCAAACAAAGATTACCAATGATAAAATCCTATTCAAAGATCTCGAACAAAAGATTTCCGATTTTCTTTTGCGAATAATAATAATACCCATTAAGGATTACAAAACTACAAAAGAATTTATGAATATATTTATTAAAATAAATCAAAACAAAATTTCATTACAAAAACGAAACCAATATTGTATTAATCGAAAAACCCTTATAGTTATTTGTAAACCAATAATTATTACAAATCCTTTACAACCCTTTTGAAACTCTAATAACTCCAATTTTAGAACCTTTATATTCCCGAAATCATTTCCATTCTGGAATACTCTTTTTGAATATATCAGTTTCATTATATCTAATAACTATTTAAACTTTAAATACTTATTGCCCTTTTCCTTTTCTAAAATAACATATATATCGATATTTCATATCAATAACCTTAATGAAATTAAAACGGTACAAAAAGAAGCAAAAGAATTCGAAAAATATCGGGATACCGAAAAAGACTTCAATTCAGAAGCTACAACTGAAGTTATACAGAATACCCGTTTAGAAGAAAAAAAGCATTTAAAATCAAATATTTAAATTCTATCTCTATTTTAAGTATTATATAGAATATAAGATTTCTTGATCTAATCAAGTTTATAGAAAAAAAAGTATTTACTCTTTTTTACAACCTTTCGAAAAATGATTATATTTATCAATCAAAAATATTTATTGATTTTAAAGTAAATAAATTCGTTTTTATTAATATTATATTTCTTATTTGTTTATTTCCTATGTTTAAATTAAGAATTATATTGTTTGAAGTTTCAATTGAAATTAAAGGGTATAATAATATACAAAACCATATTATTATTTATTTTATATTCTTTAATTTAATAATTAATGATTATGAATAATCTTTTATTCTTTTTTTTATTATTGAATTAAAGAGTTATAATATTATTTTAGATAGACTTTGATTATTAGAGATTTAAGTGAAACTCGATTGCTTTAATCGATATTTCGAATAATTTAAAGAAAGACTCTGTATTATCTTTTATTCGAATAATTTCCTTGTTATTTAATCATCCCTTTACAAATAGAAAATCGATTGATTAATCTAATAAAATATTGATTGATAAAATGATTAATTCGAAAAATATTAGAATTGAAGAGATTTACAATTGAGTAGATCAATTGTAATTGATGATATACAATAAAAACCTTCAAATATAAATATAATATAGATTTTTATTGAAAAGAAAAAAGTCCTGATTTTTTTTAAATTCAATTTATTTTCTTTTTAATCAATTATACTATTATTATAGATTTACGAATACTTTTTTTGTATATCATTCAAAATCTTCGATTTATATATATTCAAATCTGATAAATTCCAATTAGAATATAAAAGAAATAAATAAATTAAATTTTTTATTATTATTTTAAAAGAATTCGATAATATAATAAACTTTCAACGAAATGAATAATATATAAAAGAGAAAGTACTAATTGTTTTAATCGAATTCAAGAATATAAAAATCCGAAAGAAATTCGATCAAATATTAATCGAAATCAATTCAAAATTTGAAATATTATTTGAATATCGATAATATTATTAAGCTTTTTTCAAATATAAATCAAATATTTTGCCTTTTAATCGATTTTATAATTATAAAATTATATTGGAAGATAAAGAAAAACAAGTTTTATATTATAATTTACTTTATAAGATATCCCTGGAACAATTGAAAATCATTAAAGAATATATTATAGATAATTTTAATAAAGATTTCATTAAACCTAATCAAACCCCTTATATTGTATTTATCTTATTCATTAAAAAATCCAATAGTAATTTGAAATTCTATATAAACTTCAAATTATTGAATTCCTTAATATATAAAGATCGATATCCTCTCCCTTTGATTAACAAAACATTTTCTCAGCTTTCCAATACTAAAATCTTTATTAAATTCGATATTCGTTAAACTTTCCATTATATAAAAATGAATTCTATTTCGGAAAAATATATTACCTTTCGAATCCAATATGGATTATACAAATACAAGATTATACTATTCGGATTAACAAATAATCTTGTAATTTATTAATATTATATAAATGATATTTTATTCGATTATTTAGATATCTTTTATATAATATATCTTGATAATATTCTAATCTATTTTAAGAATAAAGAAAAGTATTAAATTTATATTAAACTAATTTTCGAATAATTAGAAATTATTAATTTATAAATGGATTTTAAGAAATATAAATTTAATATTATATATACTAAATATTTGAATTTTATTATTTTTATTAAAGAAATAGAAATGGATTTTGAAAAGATTGAAATAATTGAGAATTGGATTTTTCTGATAATAATAAAAGGGATTCAATTATTTTTCGGTTTTTATAATTTTTATTGATAATTTATTAAGGATTGTAATATAATAATAAAACCTTTTAACAAATTCATTAAAACAAACGTTAAATTCATATTTAACAAAATATACCAAAATATA
This sequence comes from Stromatinia cepivora, assembly GCA_014898415.1. Classification (NCBI taxonomy): domain Eukaryota; kingdom Fungi; phylum Ascomycota; class Leotiomycetes; order Helotiales; family Sclerotiniaceae; genus Stromatinia; species Stromatinia cepivora. The sequence goes on along the minus strand of RCTD01000017.1, from coordinate 110,973 downwards.
TTCAATATCTTGAAGAAAAAGCTTATTTCTATTTCGCTTTTATAATACTATAATCATCGATTCCTTTATATATTCGAAACAAATATATCTGATAAAATAATTATTAATATATTATTACAATAATATAATAAAGATTAATTTCCTATAACTTATTTCTTCAAAACCATAATTATCGCTGAATTGAATTATAAAATTCATAATAAGGAAATATTATCAATTATTCAATCTTTTAATTATTGAAAAACGGAATTCGCTAATTCACTATATAAAATCAAGATTTATACTGATTATAAAATCCTCGAATATTTTATAACTATTAAAATTCTCAATGTTCGATAAATTCATTAAATAGAAGTTCTAATCGATTATAATTTTATTATTATATATTATCTTAGAAAAGATAACTCTTTTGTTAATACCTTAATTTATTAGATTAATAAATTGGATCTTCAGAATTATATTAAAAAGAAGAATCATTTTCAATAGTTTATTAAAGATAATCAAATTAATATTGAAATTATAAAAAAAGTTTTACAAAAATATTATTTAAATAAAACAACGATTATTAATATCGATTTGAATAAAATCATTCCTCGATTCGATCTAATTAATTATATTATCGAAGCAAATAAAACTACAAATAACTTATTAATATTCAAAATATAAACTATTCAAGATTATAAGTATATATTATTCCAAAATGATTTCTTACTCTACAATGACCATCTGATAATACCCGATGTCGATAATCTTCGAATTTATCTGATTTGTGAAATCCATAATTCCGTTTTTATTATTTATTCTAATATAAACAAAACCTATTTTTTATTATTTCAATAATACTATTGGCTTAAAATATATAATATTATAATCAGATATATATATAATTGTTATGCCTATAAATACAATTCTGTTCCATATAATTGTACCCTTGATTTATTATATTCATTTTCAATTCCTAATCAAGTATAATAATATATTATTATAAATTATTATAATTTTAATAAAGATAAATATAAATATAATAACATTTTAATCATTATTAATCGATTAATGAAACAAATTATCTTCATATTTTATTACAAATTAATCAATACTCAAATTCAAATATAACTATATTTCTATTATATATATCGATATTATAATCCCTTTAATATTATAATATCAAATTGTAGCCCTTAATTTATATTATAATTCTAAAAGAAATTCAATTAAATCTTAAAAACCAATTTCAAATTATTTATTATTTATCATCTTTAAATCAATAATTAAATTGAAATTTATAATTAATATTTTTAATAACAATTAAAATTATTTATTAATTATTATTAAAACGATTAATCAAAATTCTTATTTATAATAGATTATATACAATTTATTCTTTTATACAATTCTTTAAAAGGATTTATATTTTATAAAATCCTATATAAATATATATCGAAATATATATAGAAATAAAAGAAAGATATTAATAAATTAACAAATAATATAAATATATATAATATTTGTATATATATAGAATATAATAAATTAATTCTTATATAAACAAAAAAAGATCTATTATATATTTAAATCAAAATATCGAAATCTATAAATATTTATCAATATAAAATCGATTTCGATATTGAAGATTATATATAATTCAATATAAAGAATTACCCTATCCAAAAATCATCTAAAAAACTAAACTTCTTAATTCAAAAAAGATTCAAGATCATTAATCAATCTAAGAACTCTTTTAAATTCGAATTTTTAATTATAATGAAAATTCATTTTATTTTCCTTTTAAATCGATTATATAAAATATATAACAATTCTTTTTCTAATCAAATATTCGAATTATTTTCGTTTATTAATATAATTAATAATTCAAAATAAAAAATAAAAAAGATTTTAATAATAAAAAAAGTACAAAAAATTTTATTATACAAAATCTTATAACTTAATAATAATATTAATCTTATCTAATATCCTATTTTTGATTTTAAAACATTATTATATCTTTTATACGATTTTCATCTAACCAATTTAATATTATTTGATCTTTTCAATCAATTAATTAATTAAATAGAACTTTATAAAAACAAAAAAGATAATTATAATTATATAAATAATAATTTATCTATAAAACCAAAAAAAAGAAAAGTATTCTTCAATTTAGTAAACTAAATATTATAATTTTATAATAATATATATATATACAATTATAAAAGAATCAAAAATCAATACAAATTTAAAAGAATTTGATTATATATATATATAATCTGAATTCTATATAATAAACGGATTGTTATTATCAAAACAATATAAAAACAATATATTTCAAAAAACTTATATTTATAATTATTTCAAAAATTATATAAAAGGAAATTTAAATATAATAAAAACGAAATATAATATTATTTTTATCGATTTCATTTAATTTAATTAATTTGATCAATTTGATCAATTAATTTAATCGATTTCGGAATTGATTATATTAATCATTTATTATTATTATATTATAATTCAATCCTTTTCCTTTTTTTATTAAAACTTTTTCTTTTCAAAGATTCCTTAAATTAAAAAGAATATAAATCAATATTAATTTAATCAATTAATAAACGATTTAATCGATTTAATCAATTCATTTATTATTTTAATCAATTTGATCAATAAATTTGGTTAATTTAATCAATTTCCAATAAATTAACCAAATCAATTAAAATGATTAATCTAATTAATTTAAAATTTATAAATTTTCACAAAATCTGATTTCCAATGAAATAACAATAAAACAAAGAAATGAAATACTCGAAAATAAACTTTTCCAAAAAGAAAAATAATATTACAAATTATAAACCATAAAAAACTAATTATATAATATCCTTTATCTTCTATATCAATTAATAAACTAATCATCTATATATATATATTACAATTTATACGATTTAATATAATAAAATAATAATCTTAATAATATATATACATAACCCCACAATTCACAAATGAATATTTGTATATATATATCTAATCATTTCTTACAAACCATAATTCTTCAATTATAGATTCTAAAGAACATAATTGACCCTGTTTATTCAGCTCTACTATGGCTTTTGTGCGTCACATACTCAAATCAATTAATTTTCAATCAAATCATCTATTTTACCTTCTATTATCAATCTCCAAACCAAATATAATCAAAAGAAACAAACTCAATACCAAAAGGAATTCTCGAAATATTTTATAACAATTCAATCCAAAAAAGATACAAATAAAAATACAAAAATAAAAGATTCTAACAATAATATATCAGGATCCACTCCTAATAAATCTATTACTCTACTCTCAATCACCTTCCAAAAAATCTCTTCCGAATTTGTCTCTCTCCAATTAAAATATCAATATCAATAACAAAAATATATACAAAATCACAAAGCCTTTTGTAATATTTATAAATAAATCAAATCATTAATTAATCAAATATATCTTATAAAGTTATCCATTCTCAATCAAAACATTATAGCTTTTCTATTTAAAACGATTATTAATATACTCAAAAGGAAATTCACATCTACAATAACTACTACCAAATTCGTAATACTATAAGAATATCAATCTATTCTAATACAAACCTCGCTCGATAAAACCGATCTTATTAAATAATACAAAAATTGAATTATAACCTACATCAAAACTTTCATACACAAGATCACTAAAATACAAAATGAAATTGTTATCAATACTTTTCTACAAATTATTGATACCAGAATACTACCAATCTAAGCAAATACTATAATCATATAAATCGAAATAAATAATCAGTTCGGATTACCCAACCTTTTATTCAAACAATTCGAAAACATTTTTGAAGAATTAATCTTCCAGAATTCTATTTCTTTAAAAACTAAAAAAAAAGTATATTCTACATTTATCTCTTTTCAAAATAATAAAAAATCTAAAAAGAATAAGAAGAATATTAATTTTGAAAATAATCAAAAAATCAAAAAGATCTAGAAATATTCTTATAAATCCGAATCTAAATAGAATAACAAAATTAATTATAATTATACTATTCATAATTACAAAATCATAGAATTAATACTCACCAAAAAAACCAATCCATTATTCAAAAAAGTATTCAACAAAAACGAATTACAAATAATTAAAGATTGAATAAGATTATATTTATAAAAGCAATTTCATCCTAATTAAATCAAAAGGAAATGGATAAAAAGCTCCATTGATCTTTCAGGATCTTTAATCAATATTGCTATTTTAAATGTTCAATATAATCAATCAAGAGTATACTCTATAATAATGAAAATATATTATTTATTCAATAATACCTTATTCGATAATTGTAATACTATATATATTATGAATAATATATCTTTATTAGATAATCATCAATATCGATCATCCGATCCCAATAATCTTATAAAAACAAACACTTCCAGCTTTCAAATCCTAGAATACAAAATTCGTATTATCAAAAGAATCATCAAAAAAAAAGATTACCTTAATAATAATCTAATCTTGAACGATATAATATTCATCCTTAACTTTCATATCAATATCATCTCGAAGACTCGATTAAAGAAAGCCAATCTATAATTCTCAAAATATAATTATACTTTTTATAAAGAAGATTATACAAATAATATAATAATTATTTAATACATTTATATTGAAAATATTATATTCTTAAAATACAAACCATTTTCCATTTATTCGAATATTCTTTTATCTATTCTTATAAACAATCCTTTTATAATATATTCAATAATAAATAGAAAAATAAACAAAGCATTTTATTATTTTTATAATCTATTTCTTCTAAAAGAAAATACAAATAAAATATAATATAAACATTTTAGATATTTGAAAAAAGAAACTTTTGAATATTTAATATTTGTAATATAAAACATCAAAATAAAAGATATCATTTATTCCAATTACACCAATTGTATTTACATTTATACAAAACAAAACATTTTTTATATTCTAAATAATCGCCAATTATTTCAACCCTTTTACAAAATCCAATAAGATCTTTTTGATTTCGACAAAAAATATAACAATATATTATAACTCCTATTGATTAAAGAAATATATTATAATAAAATCTTTTTATATTCAATTTACTACAAAATATATAATAAAGTATTTATAATCATTTAAAGCTTTATAATTTGAATTCATTATAAGTATAGTTTAATAATTGTAATAATCAAATAAGATAATGATATATCTATTATTAGAATTATAAAAGCAACATTATTTAAGAAATGGATCAAATAAAAAAACATCGAATTCGAATTATTTTTATTTTATATATATAAATCCAATAAAGGATTAAAATATATAAAACAAGAAATAATTATAAAATAAATAAAAATACAAATCATAATAGATTTATTAAATAAATTGTAAATGAAAATAATACAAATTATTATTTATTTATATAATATAAATTCTTTGAAAACCAAATCCTTTAAATTGTTTAATAAGATATTCGATATATAATTCTATAATTACCTTCATAAAGATAATCCCTTACTTATAAAAAAAATATCTAACGATCTCCATTTCAATTGAAATAAAATCTATAAATATAAATACCGAATTTATTCTTTGAATAAAAACAAAGAAACTAAAATTAATAGAAAATAATACAAAATCAATCCTTAAGTATATATTAAATATTTAATAAATTATATCCCAAATATATTGATCTACTATATATAGATACTCAAACTCGATAGAATTATTATCATTCGAAATATAATATTCAATAAGGAATTTATTTATTATATAAATTCTATTAATCAAATGATCAATATTTATACTACAAAAAAGTTTAAATAGTTTATTAGAATTCTTGATTTACAAAATCATATCAAAATGAATAAAACAATTATTCAAAATAAAGACAATTATAAAGACTTTACTCATCTATTTATTTTCACAAATCAAAAAGCTTTTAATTCATTTATCAAATATACTTCAGATCTATTATCTATAAACAAACTAATCTTAAAGGTAAATACAAATCTGGAGAATGATAATGGAAATAAAGAAATCGATTTAAGATTATCCAATCCATTTAATCCTTCAAATAATGAAAATAAAATATACAATGAAAATATACAAACATTAATCGATCCTCCCATTAAAAAAACTAAAGAAACCAACTCTTTCATTAAAAAACAACCACATCTTACAAATAAAGATATTGACATTACTCAAAAAGATACCCATAATAATAATACAGATCCCGACTTTATCGAATATATTGATATAAGGAATATAGAATATAAACTTATTAATCGTATTATCGAAATTCTTTATGATATATACAAAAATAATTCAGAGATTACTTTAATCAATTAACCTCAATATTCCAAAAGAAAGTATATATACTAAAATAATTAATCAGAATATTCTATAAAAGAAATCCAATCATTATAAAGATTATCATATTTTATATATTCATCTAATCGATTTATAAAGAATTTGCAAATTCATAATTTCAAATAGATATCTAAGAAAACTTATATTATAAAGATTGAAATACCCAAAGCTCAAATTAATCCGTTTGAATTTCAATTATACAATTACTATTCGAAATCATCTTTCTTCTGGAAATTATTTGGCTTTCATATCCCAAAGCAATCAATATATATACAAAAGCAATTATATATATAACAATACTATTAAAAGAACAATCCCAATATTGGATCCTATATAGGAATTATTATATCTCAAACAATAAATTCAATAAGATTACCTTATTTAAACAATTTTGATTTTATATTCTAATTTAATCAATAAAAAATAAATGATATAAAAAAATATTTTCAATTTGTAATAATTTACAATATAATCATTATTGAAATTAAAACAAAATCATTATTACCTTTTATTTGATCTATAATCAAAAGATTACAAGCAATATCATTTCCTCGAATTCATATATTTGTAATTTCTGTGACGCACAAGAGCCATAATAGAGTTGAATAAACAGGGTCAATTATATTCTTTAGAATCTATAATTGAAGAATTATAGTTTATAAAGAATAATTAGATATATATATATAAATATTTATTTATAGATTATAAGATTATATATATATATTATTAGGATTATTATTTTATTATATTAAATTATATAATTTGTAATATATATATACAAATAATTAATTTATAAATTGATATAAAAGATAAAAAATATTATATAATTAATCTTTTATAATTCATAATTTATAATATTATTCTTTTTTTCAGAAAAGTTTGTTTTTAAGTATTTCATTCCTTTATTTTATTGTTATTTTATCAAAAATTAGATTTTATAAAAATTTATAAGCTTTAAATCAATTAAATTGATCATTTTGATTGATTTAATTAATTTATTGGAAATTGATTAAATTGACCAAAATTATTGATTAAATTAATTAAAATGATAAATGAATTAATCAAATTAATCAAATTGTTTATTAATTGGTTAAATTAATATTGATTTATATTCTTTTTGATTTGGAGAATTTTTAAAAAGAAAAAGTTTTAATAGAAAAAAAAGAAGATTGAATTATAATATAATGATAATGAATAATTAATATAATCAATTCTGAAATCGATCAAATTAATTGATTAAATTAATTAAATTAATTAAATTGAATGAAATCGATAAAGATAATATTATATTTCGTTTTTATTATATTTAAACTTTCTTTTATATGATTTTTGAAATAATTATAAATATAAATTTTCTGAAATATATTATCTTTATATTATTTTGATGATAATAATTCGTTTATTATATAGAATTTGAGTTATATATATATATAATCAAATTCTTTTGAATTTGTATAGGTTTTTGATCTTTTTATAATTGTATATATATATATCATTATAAAATTATAACATTTAATTTATTGAATTAAAGAACATTTTTCTTTTCTTTAATTTTATAGATAAATCATTATTTATATAATTATAATTATCCTTTTTGTTTTTATAAAGCTTTATTTAATCAATTAATTGATTAAAAGGATCAAATAATATTAAATTGATTAAATAAAAATTGTATAAAAGATATAATGATATTTTAAGATCGGAAATAGAATATCAAATAAGATCGATATCGTTATTAAGTTATAAGATTTTATATAATAAGGTTTTTTGTATTTTCTTTATTATTAGAATTTTCTTCATTTTCTATTCCGAATTATTAATTATATTAATAAACAAAAATGATTCGAATATTTAATTAGGAAAAGGATTGTTATATATTTTGTATAATCAATCTAAAGGGAAAATAGAATAAATTTTCATTGTAATTAGGAATTCGAATTTAAAAGAATTTTTAGATTGATTAATGATCTTGAATTTTCTTTGAATTAAGAAGTTCAGTTTTTTGAATGATCTTTGAATAGGATAACTCTTTATATTGAGTTATATATAATTCTTGATATCGAAATTAATTTTATATTAATGAATATTTGTGGATTTCGATATTTTAATTTGAATATATAATAAATCTTTTTTTATTTATATAAAAGTTAATTTATTATATTTTATATATATATAGGTATTATATATATTTATATTGTTTATTAGTTTATTAATATCTTTTTTTTATTTTTCTATATATTTTGATATATATTTATATAGGGTTTTATAAAATGTAAATCTTTTTAAGGAATTGTATAAAAGAATAAATTATATGTAATTTATTATAGATAAGAATTTTGATTAATTGTTTTGATAATAATTAATAAACGATTTTAACTATTATTAAAGGTTTTGATTATAAATTTCAATTTGATTATTGGTTTAGGGATAATGAATAATGAATAGTTTGAAATTGGTTCTTAGGATTTAGTTGAATTCCTTTTAGAATTGTAATATGAATTAGGAGTTATAATTTGATATTATAGTGTTAGGGGGATTATAATATTGATATATATAATAGAGATATAATTATATTTGAATTCGAATATTAATTAATTTATAATAAAATATAGAAATAGTTTATTTTGTTAATTGATTAATAATGATTAAAATGTTATTATATTTGTATTTATTTTTATTAAAGTTGTAATAGTTTATAATGATATATTATTATATTCGATTAGAAATCGGAAATGGATATAATAAATCGGGGGTATAATTATATAGAATAGAATTGTATTTGTAGGTATAATAATTGTATATATATTTGATTATAGTATTATATATTCTGAATCAATAATATTGTTGAGATAATAAGAGGTAGATTTTATTTGTATCAGGATAAATAGTAGAAATAGAATTATAAATTTTATGAATCAAATAAATTCAAAAGTTATTGATATTAGGTATTATCAAATGGTTATTATAAAGTAAAAGATCATTTTGGAATAATATATATTTATGATTTTAGATAATTTGTATTTTGAATATTAGTAAATTATCTATAATTTTATTTGTTTTAATGATATAATTAATTAAATCAAATCGAAAAACGATTTTATTCAAATTGATATTAGTAATTGTTATTTTGTTTGAATAATATTTTTGTAAGGTTTGTTTTATGATTTCGATATTAATTTAGTTGTTTTTAATAAATTATTGAAAGCGATTCTTTTTCTTAATATAATTCTGAAAATCCAATTCGTTGATCTGATAAATTAAAGTGTTGATGAAAGGATTATCTTTTCCAGAGTAATATATAATGATGAAATTATAATTAATTAGAATTTCTATCTAACAAGTTTATCGGGTATTGAGAGTTTTGATAATTATGAAATATTTAAGGGCTTTATAATCAATATAAATCTTGATTTTATATAATAAGTTAGCGAATTCTATTCTTCAATAATTAAAAAATTGAATGATTGATAGTATTTCCTTATTATAAATTTTATAATTCAATTCAATAATAATTATGATTTTGAAGAAATAAATTATAGGAAATTAATCTTTGTTATATTATTGTAATAATATATTAACAATTATTTCATCGAATATATTTATTTCAAATATACAAAAGAATCGATGATTATAGTATTACAGAAATAGAACAAAGATAAACTTTTTCTTTAAGATATTGAATACATTTTGGTATATTTCATTAAATATAAATTTAATATTTGCTTTAATGAATTCATTAAAAGGTTTCATTATTATATTGTAATTCTTAATAAATCGTCAATAAAAATTACAAAAATCGAAAAATAATTGAATCTTTTTCATTGTTATCGAAAAAGTCTAATTCTCAATTACTTCAATCTTTTTAAGGTTCATTTTTATTTTTTTAATAAAAATAATAAAGTCTAAATATTTGATATATATAATATTGAATTCGTATTTCTTAAAATCCGCTTGTAAATTAACAGTTTCTAATTATTCGAAAATTAATTTAATATAAATTTGATACTTTTCTTTATTCTCAAAGTAAATTAAAATATTATCAAAATATACTATATAAAAGATATCTAAATAATCGAATAGAATATTATTCATATAATACTGATAGATTACAAAACTATTCATTAATCCGAATAATACAATCTTATATTTATATAATCTATATCGGATTCGAAAAGTAATATACTCTTCCAAAACAGAATCCATTTTTATATAATAAAAAGTTTAATGAATATCAAATTTAATAAAGATTTTAATATCAAAAAGCCGAAAAAGTGTTTCATCGATCAAAAGGAAGGGATATTGATCTTTATATATTAAAGAATTCAATAATCTGAAATCTATATAAAACCTCAAATTATTATTGGATTTTTTAACAAATAAAATGGATATAATATAAAAGGTTTAATTAAATTTAATAAAACTTTTACTAAAATTATCTATAATATATTCTTTAATAACTTTCAATTATTTCAAGGATATTTTGTAAAACGGGCTATAATACAAAATTTGTTCTTCTTTATCTTCCAATATAATTTTATAATTATAAAATCGATTAGAAAGCAAAATGTTTGATTTATATTTGAAAAAGGTTTGATAATATTATCGATATTCAAATAGTATTTTAGATTCTGAATTGATTTCGATTAATACTCGATCGAGTTTTTTTCGAACTTTTGTATTCTTGAATTCGATTAGAACAATTAATATTCTTTCTTTTATATATCGTTTGTTTTATTAAGAATTTATTATATTATTGAATTTTTTCAAAATAATAATAAAAAATTCAATTTGTTTATCTCTTTTATATTCTAATTAGAATTTATCGGGTTTGAATATAAATAAATCAAAGATTTCGAGCGATATATAAAGAAAGTATTTGTAAATCTATAATGATAATATAATTGGTTAAGAAAAAAATAGATTGAATTTAAAAGAAATCAGAATTTCTTCCTTTTCAATAAGAATTTGTATTATATTTATATTTAAAGATTCTTATTGTATATTATCAATTACGATTAATCTATTCAATTATAAATCTCTTCGATTCTAATATTCTTTGAACTGATTATTTTATCGATTAATATCTTATTAAATTAATTAATCGATCTTCTATTTATAAAAAGATAATTGAATAATAAGGAGATTATTTAAATAAAAAATAATATAAAGTCTTTTTTTAAGTTATTCGAAATATCGATTGAAGTAATCGAACTTCGCTTGAATTTCTGATAACCAAAGTTTATTTAAAATAATATTATAATTCCCTAATTCAATAATAAGGAAAAGGACAAAAGATTGTTCATAATCATTGATCATTAAATTAAAGAATATGAAATAAATAATAATATAATCTTATATATCATTATACTCTTTAATTTCAATTGAAGTTTTAAGTAGTATAATTCTTGATTTAAATATAAGAAATAAATAAATAAAGAATATAATATTAATAAAAACAAATCCATTTGCTTTAAAATCAATAAATGCTTTTGATCGATAAATATAATTATTTTTCGAAAAGTTATAAAAAAGAATAAATGCTTTTTTTTCTATAAACTTAATTAAATCAAGAAATCTTATATCCTATATAATATTTAGAATAGAAACAGAATTTAAATATTTAGTTTTAAACGTTTTTCTTTTTCTAAATAGATATTCTATATAACTTCAATTATAATTTTGAAGCTGAAGTCTTTTTCGGTATTCCGATATTCTTCGAATTCTTTTGTTTCTTTTTGTATTGTTTTAATCTCATTGAAATTATCGATATAAAGTATTGATATATATATTGTTCTAAAAAAAAGAGAAAGTGATAAATATTTGAAATTCGAATAATTATTGGATACAATAAGACTGGTATATCCGAAAGAGATATTTCGGGGTAGAAACAATTTCAGAAATATAAAGATTCCAAAATTGGAGTTATTAAAACTTTAAAAAGATTTTAAAGGATTTATAATAATTATTGATTTGTAAATAATTATAAAAGTTTCTTAATTAATATAATATCAATTTTGTTTTTATAATGAAACTTTGTTTTAATTTATTTTAATAAATATATTCGCAAATTTTTCTATAATCTTATAATCTTTAATAAATATTATTATTGTTTACAAAAGAAAATCAGAAATCTTTTATTCGAAATTCCTGAATAGAATCTTATTATTAATAATCTTTATTTAAATAATAAATAATCTGAATTTTCTATATTATTTTAAGAAATTGTTATATCGAATTATATTAAATATAATCTATATCTTGTATTAAAAGTAAGCATTATCGATTTCGATTGGGTTCTGATAAATTGTTATAAATTGTTTAATCAATTCGAATATTATGAGTCAGGGTATTCATATATAAAGAATATGATAATATATTTGTATTTCCGATTCAGTTTGATTGATTATATATATATAATATTATATTTCACTTTTAAATAATATAATATACAATTCGAATTGTTCTATAATTAATAATTATTATAAACTAATTTTAGATTTAATACTATTGTTAAGTTTAGTAATAAGATTTATAAGTTTTGATATATATATATCTTATTATAAATTATAATTAATACAGAAATATGGTCTTGATTGGTTAGATTAATTTCTTGAATAAAAGGATCCCTGATTATTAAATAAATCATTATTTTCTAAAAAAGAAAAAGATTCTTTAAAGAGCCCTAAATGATCAGATTATTTGATCAAAGTTTTCTTCTTTTGATTTTGGGATCTTCAAATTTATTTAAATGAAGATTCTTAAATTTCGATTAAAGGAATAAAGGGAATCCTAAATACTATTATTGATTTGGATATTTATATAAATATCATTTGGGGTTTAAAAAAAGGTTGTATTATTATAAAGTTTATCATTATTATAACTTTCAATTCTCGATTCTTCTTTTTCAAATTCATAATTATTATATAGAAATCTTATAGTTATAATAGTAATTCGAAAGAAGCAATTGAACTATTAAAAGTATTAGTTTTATATATTGAAATCTTTTCTTTACTAATCTTCTTTTTTTCAATAATAATATTATTTAATTCTATATTCATATTTTCTTTAAAGGATTATTGAAATAATTAAGAAAAAGGAAAGAATTCCTTAGAATATATTTTCGAAGATTCGGAGTATATAAAAGGAGGAGTTCGTTGTATTATAAAAGTGATAATATATTTTTAAAAGTATTTATATCTTTGTTGATTAAATCGAAATAAATCTTTTTCTTTTGAATATAATATTTGTAAAAGTTTATCTAAGAAAGTATTATTAAAGTAAGATATTATTTAGAAGATTATTAGATAATCAGATATTTGTAAATGAATTGTAGATAATATAATATATAAAAATTATAATAAAATTGAATAAACAGGATCAATTATATTCTTTAGAATTTATAATTGAAAAACTATAATTTATAAAAAATAATTAGATATATAGACACAAATACCCATTTATAGATTACGGGATTATGCATATATATTATTAAGATTACCATTTTACTATATTAAATTATATAATTCGTAATATATACATACGGATGATCAGCTCATAAATTGATATAGGAGATAAGAGGTATCACATGGTTAGCCTCCTGTGGTTCACGATTCGTGACAATTTCAAAGTTACTTTGTTTTTATTATTAATTAGAAGATTATCAAATAAAATATTGATTCAAATAGAATTACAATCTTGAAATTAATAATCTTAAAATTAGGAAAATCTAATATGAAATTGATTTTAGATCGGAATCTATAAAATCGATTTTTTTTTATAAATATTTATATATAAATACAATGATCAAAGTCTAATCATTTGTTGCTATTTATATTTAATAATATAAGGAAATCTTTAAATTAAAAATACTATTAAAATTATTTATATTGTTATATCAACAAATCGATCATTCTGAATTGTAATAGTAATTATCGCTAAATATAATCTCGAAACAAAACAATATAATATAATCAATACTTTTGTTAATACTTTATATAATCTTTCTAGTATTTCAATTATATATTATTTATCTAATGAATATAAAATCCTAAACAAAAATGTTATAATCGATCGAGTTTTATATAATTTATAAGATTCCCTAACTATATAATTTAACGATTTTATTTGGATATTTAAGAAATTAGAATTGATATAATACAAAAAGGAATTATATTTATATATTAATTTAGAATATATTATTATAATTCTTTTCTTTGTAAACGATATTTAGATTATTTATTATAAAAAAAACGAATCAATTATTATAAAGATTATTAAAAGAATCAAAGCTATATATGAATTATAAGATCTAAAAAACATTAAATAATTTTTAGATATATATATATTTTATAATTAATCCAAAAAAATTATAGTTAGTTTATAATATATATATTAAAAAGATTGTTAAGAAATTCAAAGTAACAAATAAGATAGTAAGTATATTATTCTCGATAATAGTATTTCGGAAAAATCAGGGTCAAGTTTCTATATATATTATAAAAATATATTAAAAGAAAATAGACTCAATATTATATACTATAATCATTATAAGAATAAATATATTATTCGTTATTTTGTAATTAAATTATTATTTAATCAACCCATTTAGCGATTATATAAAAACTATCGATTATTGTTTATAATATTTATAGAATATAAAATATCTTGTAATTCAATATAACAATGATCAAATATTACAATTTTTCGTCTTTTCAAATATTTCTTTTATAAATGATCCAGATATTTATTGATTATTTTAAGAATATATTATATCCCTTTTCGATAATTTAATTGTATAGAAAACATCCAAGCAAAATATCATGATCATCTCGATTATCGAAACAGAACTTCTCGAAGTCGAAGGTATATTAAAAGAAATCATAATAATCTTATATTTCTTAAAAAAGATCGATTTAGTAATGAAAAAAATCTATAACAATTTTTTGCGATAATTAATAAACAATCAGATTGATGATTGATAAAAACAAATAGATCATTACGAAATTATATTATATTGATATCCAAAATATATAATTATATTAAGAATATTCAAAAGGAAACTTTTATATAATTTATATATCGATTATTGATATAATTGTTAACAGGCTTATTAAGAACCTTATAAAACAAAAGTTCGAATATTTTCGATCCCTTTTCAATTTACAAAATGTAAATAACAGGATTACAAAATTTGAGTAACAATAATTTAGAGTTTGAGTAATGATAATCATAGAATTTAAATAACAATAATTTGGAGCTCATAATTCTTCCTTTTGGTATAAATAAAATGAATCCTATTTGATATCCCAAATCATTATATTTTTCTATAATATATTCCAATTTGTATATTTTATATTTATCGAGAAACAAAAAACAATCAAAATCAATTATTTCTTTACTTTTCATTTTCCTATCCTCGAAAAAGGATAAATTTCTTTTTAAATTTAATAATTTGAAATTCAAATAAAAGAACTTTTGGATTATATATAATAATTAAAAAACAAAAAACAATTAAAATAACTAAAGTTATTAATACTATCAATATTATAAAAACTAAAGGATTATCCCTCTTTTTCTTTTCTTTAAATATATCATTTATTCCTTTCTTCTTTTCTTCTTTATCATTCTTTCTCTTTCATTCTTATTATTGTTCTCCGAAATCACAATATACTTCTTCCGTTTAGCCTTTCAAGAACTCCAATAAATAATACAATAAAAAAAAAGAACAATAATACAAAAATAAAAAAACAATTTCTCTTTTTTTTTCGATCTTTAATATCACTTTTATCACAATTCTATATCCCTATTTGAATTATATAACCAACAATCAATATACTATAAAGATAAAAGATAAACAAAAAACTTATTTTCGAATTTTATTAATAAATAATAATATAATAATCAATTAAAGAATAAAAGAAAACCAATAAAAAAATATAGAAATAAATACCACAATTCCAACACTAACAATTATTCAATTTGAAAGAATCAATAAAACATTTATTATAAAAATTATATCTTTCAATAATCAATAATTTCATACATCAAATATATAAATAATCATTCTTTTCCCTACAACTCCCTTTATCTCTTATTTTGATTAAAAAACCAACAATTTTCAATAACTTTTTTTCTTTCTTTTTTTCATTTAATTTATTATCCGAAAAACCCAATACCGAAAAATTAATTAGATTAATATTATCAAATAAAGAAACCTTCCCTCTTTTCTCTTTTTTATTAAACAACCCTTATTTTAACAATTATAATTACAAAATTAATAAAACCTTTCAATTATACAATAAGATTCAAAAATAATATCTATTTCCAAATTACTATCTGAACTTATAACAAATAATTGATTACAACAAACAATAATTCCTTCGATAAAAAAAACAATTTCTGAAATAAATGATTGTATATCATTCTAGAAACAGATTTAATTAAATTATACTCCTAGAAATCGATATCTTGATTCGTTATTTATATTGAATTTATTAACTTTTTTTATTCGATTTATTAATCCCTCAAAAGAATATTAAGATCTTCTTTTATATTCAATTCTTTCAAAATTTTCTTTTTAATTGCTATTTATCTAATACAATTAAGATTCATTTACTTAACCTTTTTAAACCCCGAAATCTTAAATATAATAATAATCAATAAAAACTTGATTAAAACAAAAACGAAAATATAAAAAAGAGATCTATATACCTTTAAAAAATTCACTCATTTTATTTCGCCATTATAATCAATATACTATAACTTAGCAACTACAAGCATTTTCAATTACTATATTGCAAAATCGATCATTCATTTATATTCTTTTAATAGAAAACTTTCTTTTTATTATTCAAAATCTTGATTTTGAAGAATATCATAAATAGCAAATCAAAAACCAAAAGAAATTTATGATTTATATATAATCAAATTCTTCTTTATTCCAAAAATACCAAAATCATTTCAGATTTATACATTACATTATTCCTTTATTGATATCTATCTATAATCGCCTTATATATTCATTTACAAATCATATAAATTACCATTTTCTATACCTTTCCATTTATTTCAAATTGTCTTTCGATCTGAAAAATGTATTATAGAAAACCCTATAATCCTTTATATCTTATAAAAAATCAAAATATATATTTTTCAATCGGAATAAAGAATCTTCTAATCCTTATTAATCTATCAATTGATAAAATGATTCTAATATACTAATAAATAAAGATTCAATCTAATTAAAATATATATCAACTAAATAATTATTCATTTGTTCTATATATATAACTTTTAATTCATATAATCAAAAACAAATCATTCAATTCTTTTATTTTACCAATCATATATACCATTTATTCCCCGATCCCTGAAAGTGCTCTATAATCATACTATCCCGTGATATCTATTTATTCGAATACTTTTTTATTTATTTTTGTAAGCAATTCTTTTATAATGTATTCAATAATGAACAGAAAAATAAATAAAGTATTTTATTGTTTTTGTGATTTATTTTTTTCAAAAGAAGATATAAGTGAAATATAGTATAAATGTTTTGGATATTTGGGTAAGGAAGTTTTTGAATATTTAGTATTTGTAATGTAAAATATCAAAATAAAAGGTATTATTTGTTTCAATTGTATTGATTGTATTTGTATTTATGTGAAGTAAGTCATTTCTTGTGTTTCAAGTGATTATTAATTATTTCAATTCTTTTATAAAATCCAATAGGATCTTTTTGATTTCGATAAAGGATTATAACAATGTATTATAGTTTTTATTGATCAAAGAAATATATTGTAATAAAATCTTTTTATATTTAATTTATTACAAAATATATAATGAAATATTTATAATTATTTAAAGTTTTATAATTTGGGTTTATTGTAAGTATAGTTTAATGATTGTAATGATCAAATAGGATAATGATATATTTATTATTAAAGTTATAGGAGTAATAGTATTTGAGAAATGGATTAAGCAAGAAGGTATCGAATTCGAATTATTTTTGTTTTATATATATAAATTCAATAAAGGATTAGAATATATAGGATAAGAAATAATTACAAAATAGATAAAAATATAGATCATAATGAGTTTATTGGATAAATTGTAGATGGAAGTAGTATAAATTATTATTTATTTATGTTGGAAATGAGGCCATCATAGGATTAGAATTAAGGTTATATGATCATAATGATGCACAGATCATATTTGGGAATAATCTCAATTCTATTTTTATTAGAATAATAAATCCTTAGTTCAATTTATATAATTAATAATATTATTACTTTCTGTATTAAAAGTTAATAGATTATAAAATCTGGTTGTATAATAATGATTAGAAAGTAAAGCAAATCGAGAAAGGATTAGTATAATTAGTAGGGCTGAAATAAAATGGAAATCAGAATTTTTATATAATATTATCAAAATAGAATTGAAATATAATAATATAATTTATAATTTATAATATTATAGATCAAAGTAGAAAGCAATTTGTATAATATTGATATAAAATTATCATAAAAACGAAAAGCAAGTTTGTATAATTATAAGAAAATATATTATAATATAATTTTATGAATTTCCTTATTATTTTATTTTTATATTTCTTTATTATCCCGAATTTATTTGTTATATATTTTTTAAGATCATTTTAAAAATCTGAAAACTATTTTTGATATTTTCAAATAATAAAAAATCTTTATAATATCAGAATCAAATAACTTTTCGAAATTCAATCAAAACAATTATAAATGATAATTTAGAGAAACAAAGATATAATTGAAAGAGAAAGAATAGTTTTATATAATTGATTAAATATTAAATGAATATATATAGATTATAGAATTCAATATAGTATTTGTTTATAAAATCAATGATTATATATATTACAATATCAAATTGAAATTGGAATATTTAAAAAACAAAGTGAATATATTATTATATATTTATATAATATTTAATAATAATGATAAAATCTTTATCGATGAATATTCAATAATATATATATTTTAAAAATATTTTAAATCGAAATATATCAAAATCAATATAGTTATAATTAATATATATATAATAATGATCCAGAATTTCAAATTTCAATTTGATATTTATTTTAATATAATCATTATCGAAATCTGGGATAAATTGAAAGAATATAAAAAGAAATTAAGGGTTACAAATGAAAATTGTTAATTAATATATTAAGATATTATTTTATTTTTGGTTTTAATATATAATCTTTTAATCGATTATCAAAGAATAAGAGATATATTGAATATCCAAATCAACTTTAATATCGATAATAAAATCAAATATTTATAGATTAAAAAACTTCATTTTAAAGATAAATTAAAACAAATATAAATTATAAAAGGATTTAAATATACTTTTCGATATTAAAAATCAGATTTTAAAACTTTAAACAATATTTGTGATTTATATCAAAAGAAAGATTATTATATATAAGATTATTTATATTTAATATAAATTAATAAATTCCTTTGTAATTATTTTCGTTATTAAAAAAAAAGAATTATTGAATCCAAAAAAGATTTATTTTAATAAAAAAGATTAAGTATATTTTGTTAATAATATTTTTGAATTAGATTTTGATATTAAGGATATAATAAAGGAAGATTGTAATTTAATAAAAGAAATTATTAATAAGATTTCTTCTAGTAAATAATATATCGATATAGGTATTTTTTTTATATATATTTGATCAATCTTTATTATTCAAATTAATAAATTCTATTATTAAATGAAAGATAAAGGTTGATAGAGAAATGATATATTATTGTTATTGAGATTTAGGAGATATAATATATAAAGATAATTCTAAGATGTTATTTTCAAATATATTATATATATTAAGGTTAGGAGTAAATTTGTTATTAGGAAAAAGGATTTGCGAAATAAAATTGTAAGGAAAATTCAATTTTCATTATATATATTTCAAAAAGGATAATAAGAAAATCATTTATATTAAAATACAAAATGGAATATATATGATTTTATATATAATTAAAGAATATAAAGATACAATTCTTTATTCGAATATATATCAAAATAATCAGGAAAAAGACTTTTCTTTAAAGTTAATCGATGATATTAAAGATATTGATAATGAATTAATATTTAAGGAGAAAAAGAGATATTTATTATAATATCAAAAATTCAATTATCTAGATTTAGATAAGATCAAGAATCTATATAAAATATTTAATATAATCAAACTAATAAAGATTTTAATTGAATTAAATATCTGTAAAGTATATATATTCATTAAGATAATTAATTGTATTTCAAAACAATTGAATTTGTATAAATCAAAGAGATTCGACTTTATATATTTCGATATTATAGGATTATTTCTAAAATCGATTTGAAGGAATTGTTATTTTATATCAATCATCGATAATTATATAAAAATAAATTGGATTATATTATTTAAATGAAAATATGATATAATTCAAATATTAAAAACTTGGAAAAAGGAGATAAAATTGGTTATTAAAGAAAAGATTATTATAATTAGAATTAATAATATATTAGAACTTTTATAAATTATTTGTGAATAGTTATTAGATATATAATTCGAAATTATAATAATTATCTTTTTATATTAAAACAAATCTGTAGAATAAAATATAAGGATTATAAAAACAAATATAAAAGTAATATTAAAAGAAACTAGATTATTATTAAAGTTTTGGAATGAAATTATAGAATATAATATTTATATTAGAAATCATATTAGTATTGATTTGATATAAACGGAATAGATTGATCCTTTATAAAAGTTTTTATAAATATAATATTAAATATAGAAATATATAAAGTTTAAAAAAACAAATGTTATATTTATATCAATTTTAAGATTATTTCGAAAAGGCAAAGATAAAATAAATTGTAGGATATTTTAAGAATTAGTATATTTTTAGGATATTCAAAAATTACGAATAAATATATCAAAGTGTATTCTTTAAAGTTAGATTATATATTTCGATTAAATAGAATAATTATAGATGAATTTTATTGAAGAGGAGATTTGGATTTTAAATTAAAAAATTGTGAATCAGATTTATAAGGAATAAAGAATATAGAATTAGATCGAAGGTTTTGTAGTAAATCAGTAGCAAACAAAATATTTTCTTTATTCTTAATATCTTTTTTATTTTCAATATCAAATGTAATATTTATATTATCTTTATTCAAAATATTTTCTTTAATAAATATTATATTAAATTCAATGATTATATGAAGTATTCTAATTGTTGAATTGAAATTGGATAAGTTAAATATATCAATATCAATATATAATGAAAATAAAGATGATAATATTCAAAAAACAAATCAAGAATCTTCTTTTAAGGATATTTCAGATATTGAATCTATTATTTTAGAGATTCCAATTCAAAAATTAATTTTTATAGATTTTGAATTTGAATCAAAAACAAAATTTAAGATCGTTTTAAATTTTACTGATAAATCTATTTTAATAGAATTAGAAAGCAAAATAAATCTATAATTATTTGAAATTGAATAAAAGTATATAATGAATTTTGAAAATGAATCTTTAAAGTATTTAATATAAAAACGGAAAAGAGATATGGAATAAGATTCTGAAGAAGAATAAGAAAATAAGATTATAAGGATATTGATTGCAATATTTATATAGATCAAAATTCAAGAAAATATAGAATACATTATAATTACAATTCTAATTATTTATAAGATAAATCTTTATATCAAAAATAAAATCATTTCAGATTTTATAATTTCATTAATAGATATAAATAATATAGAAAATATAATATATTTAATTAAAAAAATTTTGGAAATCAAAATATTAAGAATTTATAAGAAAGCAATATCAGATCAAAAATATTTTGAAAAATGAAAGGAAGTTATTCAAAAAGAAATTATATTTTTGATTCAAAATAATATTTGGAAAAAATATATATTCTTTAAAAAAAATAATTTGATTTTGATAAAATAAATATTTATAATTAAAATAAAGGATAACAAAATAGAATAATTCAAAGTAAAATTAGTAATTCGAAAATTCAATTAAATATTAAAAAAAAATTATAATGAAATATTTATATTAATAATAAGGCTAAATATATTCAAATTATTTTTAATTATTATTATAAAAGAAAATTTGGAATATTTATATTTCGATATTAAAAATATTTTATTAAATTATATTTAAAGGAAAAGATCTATTTCGAATTATTCCAAAATATCAAAATCGAAAAGGGATATATATTATAAACTTTATAAAATCTATATAGTTTGAAATAAATTAAAAGGAATTAGAATTTATTATTAAGGAAAAAACTTTTAATTATAAATTTTATACAAAATTTGATAGATTTATATTTATATATATTCAAAGATTATAATATAATATTATTGATATATATTGATAATATTGTTATTGTATTATATATATTATTATAAATTATTTGATTCGATAAAAAGCTATTAGTTTGTTTTAATATTAAGAATTTAAAAAAGATTAATAAAATCCTAAATATTAGGATTATTTATAATAAAAAAGTGTATATATTAATTATAAATCAAAAAGAATATTTCAATATTATATTAATCAAATATAATATTATATATAAACAATATCAAATTAAAAAATTATTAATAATAGATTATATCCATTTTCGATTAATAATTGATAATAATGAACTAACAGATATAAACGAATATCAACAACAAATAGGAAATATAATTTATTCAATAATATATATTCGATTAAATATAATATTCTTAATTAAAAGATTTTCATAATTTATAACAAAACCAGCAAAATATTATACTATAGTTTTGAAGAATCTGATATGATATTTATAATCAATAATTAAATAAAAACTATAATTCAGATCAAAAAAAGTACAATCTGATATCTATAAAGAATATAATATATCTGATAATATAATAAAGGTATATACAGATACAGATTGAATTAGTAACAAATATAATCGGAAAAGTATTTTAAAGGGAATTGTGATATTCTATAAAAGCTTTATATTATAGATTAATAAGAAACAAATATTTATAATTATCTTTAATATAGAATCAGAATATATTACGATAATAATGTTTATTAAACAAAGGAAATGGATTATACAAATATTTAAAGATCTATTCAGATCAAATTATATTAAAAAGAACAGAAATACTATTCAAATACTTGATAATAATTAAAGCATTTTAACTTTAATTAAGAACTTATATTTATATAAACGATTCAAATATATAAATATCAATTATTACTTCATTAGGGATTTGATAGAAAAAAAGAAAATCGTTATTAGTTATATCAATATATACAATATAATTGCTAATAGAATAACAAAGTTTTATATAAAAATTGCTTTCGAAAAATTCAAGAAAATATTAGGATTAATAGTCTAAGAGAATCGAATAAGATATCTTTAATAAAAAAGTATTGGAAATGAAACCATTATAAAATTAAAATTAAAATCATATAATTATAATGATATATAGATTATATTTAGGAATAATCTCAATTCTACTCCTATTAGAATAATAGATCCTTAATTCAACCTATATAATCAATAATATTACTACTTCCTGCACCAAAAGTTAACAATTTATATAATATAAATCCTTTGAAAATTAAATTCTTTAAATTGTTTAATAAAGTATTCGATATATAGTTTTATGATTATTTTTGCAAAAATAATCTTTTATTTGTAAAGAAAATATTTAATGATCTTCGTTTCAATTGGAACGGAATTTATAGGTATGGATGTCAAATTTATCTTTTAAATAAGAATAGAAAAGTTGGAATTAATAGGAAATGGTATAAAACCAATCCTCAAGTATATATTGGATATTTAATGAATTATATTCCAGGTATATTAATTTATTGTATATAGATATTCAAGTTCGATAGAATTATTGTTATTCGAAATATAATGTTCAATGAGAAATTTATTTATTGTATGGATTCTATTAATCGAATGATCAATATTTATATTACAGAAAAGCTTAAGCAATTTGTTAGAGTTCTTGATTTATAAGATTATATCGAAATGAATAGAACGATTATTCAAAATAAGAATAATTATAAAGATTTTATTTATTTATTTATTTTTATAGATCAAAAAGTTTTTAATTTATTTATCAAATGTATTTCAGATTTATTATTTACAAATGAGTTGATTTTGGGGGTAGATATAGATTTGAGGGGTGATAATGGGAATAAAGAAGTCGATTTAGGATTATCCAATTTATTTAATCTTTTAGATAGTAAGGATAAAGTATGTAATGAAGATATATAAATGTTGATTGATTTTTTTATTAAAGAAATTGAAGAAGTTGATTTTTTTATTAAAGAATAATTATATTTTGTAGGTAAAGATATTGATATTGTTTAAGGAGATATCTATAATAATAATATAGATCCTGATTTTATTGAATATATTGATATAGAGAATATAGAGTATGAGTTTATTGATTGTATTATTGATGTTCTTTATGGTATATATAAAAGTGATTTAGAGATTGTTTTAATCAATTAATTTTAATATTCTAAAAGAAAGTATATATATTGGAATAATCAATTAAAATATTTTGTAAAGGAAATTTAATTATTATAAAGATTGTTGTATTTTCTATATTTATTTGATCGATTTATAAAGGATTTATGGATTTATAATTTCGAATAGATATTTAAAAGAGTTTGTATTATAAGGATTGAAATATTTAGGGTTTAGATTAATCTATTTGAGTTTCAATTATATGATTATTATTTGGAATTATCTTTCTTTTGGGAGTTATTTGGTTCTTGTATTTTAAAGTAATTAGTATATATACAAAAGCAATTATATATATAGTAATGCTATTAAGGGAATGATTCTAATGCTGGATTTTATATAGGAATTGTTATATTTCAAAGGATAGATTTAATAGGATTATTTTGTTTAAATAATTTTTATTTTATATTTTGGTTTGATTAATAAGGAATAGATGATATAGAGGAGTGTTTTCAATTTGTAATAATTTATAATATGATTATTGTTGGAATTGAAGTAAAATCATTATTATTTTTTATTTGGCTTATAATTAGAGGATTATAGATAATATTATTTCCTCGAATTAATATATTTGTAATTTCAAAGTTATTTTGTTTTTATTATCAATTAGAAGATTATCAAATGGGATATTGGTTCAAATAGGATTGCGATCTTAAGGTTAATAATCTTAAGGTTAGGAAAATCTAATATAAAATCGATTCTGGATCGGAATTTACAAAATCGATTCCTTTTCAATGGGTATTTATATATAAATATAATAATCAAGATTTAATTATTTATTATTGTTTATATTTAATAATATAAAGAGATTTCTAGGTTAAGAATATTATTGAGATTATTTATATTGTTATATTAGTAGATTGATCATTTCGAATTGTAATAATAATTATCGTTAAATATAATCTTGAAATAAAATAATATAATATAATCAATGCATTTATTAATACTTTATACAATCTTTTCGGTATTTTAATTATATATTATTTATTTAATGGATACAAAATCCTAAACAAAAATGTTATAATTGATCGAATTTTGTATAATCTATAAGATTCTTTAATTATATAGTTTAAGGATTTCATTTGGATATTTGAAAAATTAGGATTAATATAATATAAAAAGGAATTATATTTATATATTAATTTAAAATATATTATTATAATTCTTTTCTTTGTAAATAATGTTTAAATTATTTATTATAAAAAAAACGAATTAGTTGTTATAAAGATTATCGAGGGAATCAAAATTGTATATAAATTATGAAATCTAGGAAATATTAAATGGTTTCTAGGTATATATATATTTTGTAATTGATTCAAAAAAAAGTTGTAGTTAGTTTATAATATATATATTGAAAAGATTGTTAAGAAATTCAAAATAACAAATAGGATAGTAAGTATATTGTTTTCGATAATAGTATTTCGGAAAAATCAGGGTTAAGTTTCTGTATATATTATAAAAATATATTAAAAGAAAATGGATTTAGTATTATATATTGTAATTATTATAAAAACAAATATATCATTCGTTGCTTTACAATTGAATTATTATTTAATCAATTTATTAAACGATTATATAAAAACTATTAATCATTATTTATAATATCTATAGAATATAAAATATTTTATAATTTAATATAATAATGATCAAATATTACAATTTTTTGTTTTTTTAGATA
Organism: Stromatinia cepivora; assembly: GCA_014898415.1. Classification (NCBI taxonomy): domain Eukaryota; kingdom Fungi; phylum Ascomycota; class Leotiomycetes; order Helotiales; family Sclerotiniaceae; genus Stromatinia; species Stromatinia cepivora. The sequence goes on along the minus strand of RCTD01000017.1, from coordinate 84,312 downwards.
CTTCTTTTGTAAATGATCCAAATACTTATTAATCATTTTAAAAATATATTATATTCTTTTTTGATGACTTAATCATATAGAAAACGTTCAAACAAGATACTATGATTATTTTGATTATTAAAATAAAGCTTCTTAGAATCGAATATATATCAAAAGAAATTATAGCAACCCTATATTTTTTAAAAAAGATCGATTTAATAGTGAAAGAATCTATAACGATCTTTTACAATAACTAATAAACGATTAAATTAATAATTAATAAGAATGAATGAATCATTACAAAACTATATTATATTAATATCCAAAATATATAATTATATTAAGAATATTTAAAAGAGAACTTTTATATAATCTATTTATTGATCATTAATATAATTGTTAATAGATTTATCAAAAATCTTACAAAATAAAAGTTCGAATATTTTCGATCCCTTTTCAATCTACAAGATATAAATAATAGGATTATAAAGTTTGAGTAATGATAATTATAGAATTTAAATAATGACAATCTGGATTATAAAGCTTAAATAATGACAATCTGAAATTCATAATTCTTTTTTTTGGTATAAATGAAATGAATCCTATTTGGTATCCCAGATCATTATATTTTTCTATAAAACGTTTCAATTTGTATACTTTATATTTATTAGAAAACAAAGAACAATCAAAACCAATTATTTCTTTACTTTTCATTTTTCTATCCTTGAAGAAGAATAAGTTTCTTTCTAAATTCAATAACTTGAAATTCAAATAAAAAAGTTTTAGAATTATCCATAACAACCAATAAATAAAAAACAATTAGAGCAACTAGAACTATTAATACTATCAATACTATAAAAACCAAAGAACTATCCTTCCTTTCCTTTTTCTTTGAATATACTATTTACTTCTTTCTTTTTTTCTTCTTCATTACTTTTTCTCTTTTATCCTCATTATCATTTTCCAAAATCATAATATATTTTTTCTATTTAGCTTTTTAAAGATTCTAATGAATAATATAATATAAAAAAAAAGAACAATAATACAAAAGCGAAAAAACAATTTCTTTTTTCTTTTTAATCTTTAGTATTATTTTTATTATAATTCTGTATTCCTGTTTAGATTATATAATTAACGATTAATATATTATAAAAATAGGGGGTAAACGAAGAATTTATTTTCGAATTTTATTAATGAATAACAATATAGTAATCTATTAAAGAATAAAGGAAAACTAATAAAAAAATATACAAATGAATATTATAATTCCAATATCAACGATTATTCGATTTGGAAAAATCAACAAAGCATTTATTATAGAAATTATATCTTTCAGCAATTAATGATTTTATATATCGAATATATAAATAATCATTCTTTTTCTTACAATTCCCTTTATCTTTTGTTTTAATTAAAAAACCAGTAATTTTCAATAATCTTTTTTTTTCTTTTCTTTATCTAATTCATCATCCGAAAAATCTAATATCAAAAGATTGAATAGATTATTATCATTAAATAAAAAAACCCTTTCTTTTTTTTCTCCTTTATCGAATAACTTTTATCTCAATAATTACAAATACAGGATTAGTAAAACCTTTCAATTATATAATAGAATTTAAAAACAAAATCTATTTTCAAATTACTCTCTGAATTTATAATAAATAATTGATTACAACGAATAATAGTTCCTTCGATAAAAAGGAATGGTTTCTGAAATAAATGATTATATATTATTCTAGAAATAGATTTAATTAAACTATACTTCCAGAGATCGATATCTTGATTTATTATCTACATTGAATTTATTAATTCTCTTTACTTAACTTATTAATCCTTTAAAAAAATACTAGAATCTTCTTTTATATTCGATTTTCTTAAAGCTTTTTTTTCAATTATTGTTTACTTAATACAATTGAAATTTATTTGCTTAATTTTTTTAGACTTCGAAATCTTAAATATAATAATAATCAATAAGAATTTAATTAAAACAAAAACGAAAATATAAAAAAGGATCTATATACCTTTAAAAATTCATTCATTTTATTTTGTTATTACAATCAATACACTATAATTTAACAACTATATACATTCTCAATTGTTATACCATAGAATCGATTATTCTTTTGTATTCTTTTAATAGAAAACTTTCTTTTTATTATTAAAAATCTTGATTTCGAAAAATATCGAAAATAACAAACCAAAGATCAAAAGAAATTTGTGATTTATATACAATCAAATTCTTCCCTATTCCAAAAGTATCAGAATCATTTCAGGTTTATATATTACACTATTCCTTTATTGATATCTATTTATAATCGCCTTATATATTCATTTACAAATTATATAAATTATTACTTTTTATACCTTTCCATTTATTTCAGATTGCTTTACAATCTAAGGGGTGTATTATAGAAAGCTTTGTAATCTTTTATATCCTACAAAAGATCAAAATATATATTTTCTAATCGGAATAAAGAATCTTCTAACCCTTACCAATTTATTGATTGATAAAATGATCCTGATATAATAATAAATAAAGATTTAGTCTAATTAAGATATATATCGGTTAAATAATTATTTATTTATTTTATATATACAACTCTTGATTCATATAATTAAGAACAAATCATTCAATTCTTTTACTCTACCAATCACGTGTACCATCTATTCCCCGATCCCTGAAAGTGCTCTGTAATCATACTATCCCGTGATACCAATTATCCCTTACAAACAAAAAATCAATCGATTAATTTAATAAGATATTGATCAACAAAATAATCAATTCGAAGAATATTAGAATCGAAAAGGTTTATAATTGAATAAATCAATTGTAGTTAATAATATACAATAAAAACCTTCAAATACAAATATAATACAGATTCTTATTAAAAAAAAAGATTCTAATTCCTTTCAAATTCAATCCATTTCCTTTCTTATCAATTATATCATTATTATAGATCTATAAATACCTCCTTTATATATTACTCGAAATCCTCGATTTATATATATTCAAATCTAATAAATTCCAATTAAGATATAAAAAAAATGAATAAATTGAATTTTTTATTATTACTTTAAAAGAATTCGATAATATAATAAATTTTCGATAAAACAAATGATAGATAAAAGAAAGAATATTGATTACCCTAATTGAATTCAAGAATACAAAAGTTCGAAAAGAATCTGAAATACTATCTGAATATCGATAATATCATCGAACTTTTTCTAAATATAAATCAAATATCTTATTTCCTAATTGATTTTATAATCATAAAATTATATTGGAAAACAAAAGAGAAAAAGCTTTATATTATAATCTACTTTATAAAATGTTTTTAGAATAATTAAAAATCGTTAAAGAGTATATTATAGATAATCTTAATAAAGATTTCATTGAACTTAATCAAATCCCTTATATTGTATTTATTCTATTCATCAGGAAACCCAATAGTAATTTGAGGTTCTATATAAACTTCAGATTATTGAATTCCTTGATATATAAAGATCAATATCCCTTTTTTTGATTAATGAAATACTTTTTTGGTTTTTCAATATTAAGATTTTTATTAAATTCGATATTCGTTAAACTTTTTATTGTATAAAAATAGATTCTGTTTTGGAAGAATATATTATCTTTCGAATCTGATATGAATTATATAAATATAAGATTATATTATTCAGATTAACAAATAATTTTATAATTTATTAATATTATATAAATAATATTTTATTCGATTATTGAGATATTTTTTGTATAATATATTTTAACGATATTCTAATCTATTTTAAAAATAAAAAATAATATCAAATTTATATTAAATTAATTTTTGAACAATTAAAAGTTATTGATTTATAAATAGATTTTAAGAAATATAAATTCAATATTATATATACCAAGTCTTTAAACTTTATTATCTCTATTAAAAAAATAAAAATAAATCTTGAAAAGATTGAAATAATTGAAAATTGAATTTTTTTGATAATAATAAAAGGAATCCAATCATTTTTTGGTTTTTGTAATTTTTATTAATAATTTATTAAGGATTATAGTATAATAACGAAATTTTTCAATGAATTTATCAAAACAAATATTAAGTTTGTATTTGATGAAGTATATTAAAATATATTCAATATTTTAAAGAAAAAATTCATTTTTGTTTTGTTCTTATAATATTATAATCATCGATTCCTTTATATATTCAAAACAGATATATTTGATAGAATAATTATTAATATATTATTATAATAATATAACAAAGATTAATTATCTATAGCTTATTTCTTTAAGATTATAATTACTATTGAATTGAATTATAAAGTTTACAATAAGAAAATATTATCAATTATTCGATCTTTCAATTATTAGAAAACAGAATTCGTTGATTCATTATATAAAATCAAGGTTTATATCGATTATAAAACCTTCGAATATTTTATGATTATTAAAATCCTTAATATTCGATAAACTTGCTGAATAGAAGTACTAACTAATTATAACTTTATTATTATATATTATTTTAAAAAGAACAATCCTTTTATTGATATTTTAATCTATCAAATCGATGAATTAGATTTTTAAAACTATATCAAGAAAAAGAATTGTTTTCAATAATTTATTAAAAATAATCAAATTGATATTGATATTATAAAAAAAGCTTTATGAAAATATTACTTAAATGAAATAATAATTAATAATATCAATTTGAATGAAATCATTTTTCGATTTGATCTAATTAATTATATTATCGAAGCAAATAAAATTATAAATAATTTGTTAGTATTCAAAATATAAGTTATCAAAGATTATAAGTATATATTATTTCAAAATAATCTTTTGCTTTATAATGATCGTTTAATAATATCTAATATCGATAATCTTCGAATTTATCTGATTTGCGAAATCTATGATTCTGTTTTTATTGTTTATTCTGATACAAACAAAATCTATCTTTTATTATCTCAATAATATTATTGATTTAAAATATATAATATTGTAGTTAAATATATATACAATTGTTATATCTATAAATATAATTCAATTCTATATAATTGTATTCTTAATTTATTATATCCATTTTCGATCCTTTTTCGAATATAACAATATATCATTATAAATTATTGTAACTTTAATGAGAATAAATACAAATATAATAATATTTTAATCATTATTGATCAATTAATAAAGCAAATTATCTTTATACCTTATTATAAATCAATCAATATTCGAATTTAAATACAATTATATCTTTATTATATATATCGATATTATAATCCCTCTAAAATTATAATATCAGATCGTGATCCTTAATTTATATTATAATTCTGGAAAGAATTCAGCTAAATCCTAAAAATCAATCTTAAACTATTCATTATTCATTATCCCCAAATTAATAATCAAATTGAAATCTATAATCAGTATTTTCAACAACGATTGAGATTGTTTATTAATTATTATCAAAACGATTAATTAGAATTTCTATTTATAATGGATTACATGCAATTTACTCTTTTATATTGTGAGAAAGTTGGGATATCAAGACTTAATATATAGCTAGTTCGTAGTTATATAGTTACATAATTCTTTGTAGTTAGATATAAGAAAAAGCTCTATTCTCTTTTCCTTGAAAAAAATCAATCATTTTTTTATTAATCTTTTTATATTTCATTTGTATATAATCCAAATCATTATTTAAATCTATTAGTTTTACTATTTGAAGTTTTTATAATATAATCTGATCAATTCCAATTCCTATTTCTTTTTGCAATATACTATCAGAATGTATATATCTCGATCTACCTTTTTCATAATAATAATTTACATTGGATTCGAATTGTATAGTTTATATTATATAAATATATCTGCAAGGAAATTATAATTGAAAAGAAAGTAGAATTAATAGTTTGTAGATAGAGGGATAGGATTGATTTTGGAAAAATAATCTTTTCAAAAATATGGGATTGTTAAATTCTGAGTGAAGAAGTTTTGATTATCGAAGTTTTTTTATTTGTGTTTATTTATTATATCGAAGATAAATCATTTTTCAGTAGAATTATTATTCTATTTTTTATTTTGAAAGGAATATATCGATGAAAGTTCTATTCGGGGATACAATTAGTAATATTAAAAGTATATTAGAATTTCAAATATAATGGAGTTCTCATTTATAAACGAATCATTTATCTTTATGAGTAAGAAAACTTCAATCCCGAAGGCGATTTTGATTGAATGTGATTAATTATATTAAAGGATCTTGAATATTTTATATACTTTTAGAACTATTTGAATATCTAAGTGTATATTAGAATAATAGGAAGGATTAGGTATAGTACACTAAATTACCATCCTTGATATTGGCAACCAAAAATTTAAGATATATTTTAAAAAACTTTTAGTTGAAAGGTTTAAGATTTATATGTTTCTTTGGAAGAAGGAAAACCCTAGAAAGGATTATATATACCTTTCCTTTTTTTTGGAGATTTATCAAGGGAAAATTATGAATACTGAAAGTTATTGAAAGCCAAATATTGAATCAGATTTTAACAAATCGGATACTTTTCAACTAAGTTATAATAATATAATGAATAACTTTGATCTATTTACAAAATTGAATCTTCTGTAAGATACTTTTTAAAGATCAGAGGATAATACCGTTACCCCAATTGTTGATCCTCTTGAATTCACTGAAGAACTCTTTACTGATAATAACGGAAATCCCATTAAAAAAGAAGCTCTCAAAGATAACCTTCTTCTACTAGGACCACCAAACGGAGAATCCTTTGAGAATCAATTTACCCTGTATATCCCTTCGTTTTAGTACATTTTTGAACAAAAAGATAAATTCGATTTGCAAAATATTTACGAAAATATTCTCATTGCTTACAAATAGTATTTCTATAGAGTTTTTAAAGAAGATCCATTTTTGAATTACTATTTTTCAATTATTCAATTCTTTTTAAAATACGATTCTGCTTTATAATGTATTGTTGTTTATATTTGGAAAAATAAAGAATTCTGTTTTATATTAATATCTTTATTTATATTATATTTTTTTGATTATAATAAAAAGTTTAATCTTTGTTATTCTTTCTTTAACCTTTTCTATCTAATTTTCAAAAATAAACAAAAAGAAGTTTTAAAAAAAATAATTATTATAATTGACCTTTTTAAATCAAAAAAATCGATTAAAAACTCTTATAAAGAGCATCAAATCCTTACTTCTTATAAATTAAATAACAATAATAATTTAATTCGGAAACTTCTAAAAAAGTACTCTTTTATTTATTAATTATAATATAATCTTGATTAAATAATAAAAAGGAAAGCTTTCCAAAAAACCAAATAAAAGAATCAATTTCATTAAAAAACCCTGATTAAATCTAAATCCCGAACAATTGTAATACAATCAAATATCATTTTGAAATATACCAATTCTTCTAGATCCTATAAATCGATTTTGGTATTGATCTTCTTTTTAATTGTAATTTCGGATGAAAAGAATATAGAGAATAATAACTCTTACGAAAACCTTCAGAGATCTCTTCAAAATCAAATTGTCCTTTTTAAGTTAAACAAATTTAATAAAAAAGGCTTTTATATTCCTTAATCCTTTTCTTTTAATATCAATTTTGTTCTATAAGATTATTTTTTTATAACCCTTTTAGAATATTTATGTCGGAATATGAATCACGTGCATGGTAAGGATGGTAAGGATGGTAAGGATCACGTGAGCACTAGTGTTCGCACTAGTGCCTCGGCATGCACCATTATATAGATCTTTACCCTCCATAGATTCTAGCTCTCTAGGCAAATCAAAACGTATTAACAAAGAGTTCTATACGTTCGTTGATGAACCTCACTTCCCCGTGTACAGTTGTCCCGACAATTTATCTTGGAATTTTAATATTATTAAGGGAATAATAAATAGATTATTTGAAATCAATAATAATGAATTCGAATTTTGATATAAACGATAATGTAATTTTGTAATAACAGATCTGGCTATTCAATTTGAAATATTCCAAGATAAAAAAGTAATAAAGAGATTGATTATTATTTATAAATTATAATACACCTTTACAAAAACAAAAAGCTTTTTGCAATAAGAATCTCAAAAATAATGAATTTCTTGATAAAGAAAACATTGGCAATTAGGAGATTATAAATCTAATTAATAAAAAATCCTTTGTTAAGAAATCTCAATCTATATCAAAGAAGTTTACTAGAAAAGAAAAAGAAATCACAAAACAAAAATCGATTTAGAATCAATCTATAATATTATCCAATCTGTTTCCAATTAGATCTTTTGGAATATAAGGTATTATTTCAATCTTTAATGTGGATTGTAAATCAAATGGAGAATAAATGAATCGTCCTTCAATAAAGAAATTTTCTATAAGATCTAATAGTAAAAGAAAGAATTATTCTTTTAATACTAAATAAGAGTTTGTAATATCAAAAATTCTTATTTGCTATTCAAATTGTATTTAGGAATTATCAAAAAGTTCGATTACAAGTATAAAGTTTGTTATAAGGTATCCGGTTAAATATTCAAAAAAGATTGGAAATAAAAAGAATAATAAAAATATTTCTCAGGAATTTGAAATTTCTATCGAATTTGATAAAAAAACAATAAAAGCAGATTTAAATCAATAAGAATCTAGAGTATACTGTTTTTTTAAGATAATCTTAAAAATTGTTTATCATTATAATTTATTAATACTCTAATTAGTTTTCTTTAATTTAATTGTTTTTTTGATTTTTTTAGTTTTTACTTTTTATAGCTATCCTAAAACCAAATAGAATATATATTTTGAAAAGGGGAAGGGTATAAAAAAGTTAAGATATCAAGATCTAATATATAATTAATTTATAATTATATAATTATATAACTTTCCATAATTAGATATAAAAGAAAACTTTGCTTCTCTCTCTTTGAAAAAAATCAATCATTTTTTCACTAATCTTTTTGTATTTCATTTATATACAATTTAAATCATTATCTAAACCTATTAGTTTTACTACTTGAAATCTCTACAATATAATCTGATCAATTCCAATTCCCATTTCCCTTTACAGCATACTATCAGGATACACGTATCTCGACCTACCTCTTTCACAATATAATTCTTTAGAAAAACTTATACTCTACGAAATCCTATATAGATATATACCAAAACATATATAGGAATAAAAAAAAGATATTAATAAATCAATATATAATATCTATATATATATAGAATATAATAAATTGGTTTTTGTATAAACAAAAGAAAACTTATTATATATCTAAACGAAAATATCGAAATCTATAAATGTTTATCGATATAAGATAGATTTCGATATCAAAGATTATATATAAGTCAATATAAAGAATTATTCTATTTAAAGATCCTTAAAGAAACTGGATTTCTTGATTCAAAGAAGATTCAAGATCATTAATTGTTTTAAGAATTTTCTCAAATTCGAATTCCCGATTATGATGAAAATTCATTCTATTTTCCCTTTAGATCGATTATATAAGATATACAATGATCCCTTTCCCGATCAAATACTCGAATTATCTTCGTTTATTAATATAATTAGTGATTCGGAATAGAAAATGAAAAAGATCCTAGCAATTAAGAAAACACAAAAAACCCTATTATATAGAGTTTCGTAGTTTAATAACTGTCGGAATATGAATCACGTGCATGGTAAGGATGGTAAGGATCACGTGCACACTAGTGCTCGCACTAGTGCCTCGGCATGCACCATTATATAGTTCTTCACCTTCCATAGATTCTAGCTCTTCAGGCAAATCAAAACGTGTCAACCAAAGAGTTCAATACGTTCGTTGATAAGCTTCACTTCCCCGTATTACAGTTGTCCCGACAGAAAGCATACCCTTGATCCTTCGTAGGATACAGGGGATCGCAAGGCTTTCCGTGACAAAAGGAAATTATGAGATAAGGATTATTTTAAAATCAATTTGTAATTTTATCGAATTTTGTTAAAATAATTTAGTAATTAGAGTTCTTTATTGATTCTTTTGGAATCTAAGGTATTGTTTTAATTTTTAATATAGATTATGATTTAGTTAAAGAGTAAACGAATTAATCTTCAGTAAGGAAACTTTTTATAAGATTTAATAATAAAAGAAAGAATTATTCTTTTAATATTAAATAAAAATCTGTAATACACAAGTTTTTATTTGCTATTCAAATTGTATTCAAAAAATATCGAAAAGTTCTATTATAAATATAAAATCCATTATGAAATGTTTTATTCAACAATTAAAAAAGATTAAAGATAGAAAGAATTAGACTGCGCAACGAGTACCCATGGGGCAGATAATAACTTTAGCGGATTATCTATCGGGTATCCGTTTATGGATCGGATTATTTGTATATATCAACAAATTATCTATAGATTATTTGTAGATTATTTGTAGATTATTTATCTATTTATAAATTATGTTAACTTTTGGTGCAGGAAGTAATAGTATTATTGACTATATGGGTTGAACTAAGGATCTATAATTTTAATAGGAATAGAATTAAAATTATCCTCAAATATAATTTGTATATTATTATAATTATATAATTTCAATTCTAATTCTATAATAACTTTATTTTCAATACTCCTTTATTGAAGATATCCTATTTAATTCTTTTAAACTATTAATCCTAATATTTTCTTGAACCTTTCGAAAATAATTCTTATATAAAGCTTTATTATTCTATTAACAATTATATTATATATATTGATATAATTAATAACGATTTTCTTTTTTTCTATTAAATCCTTAATAAAATAATAATTAATATTTATATATTTGGATTGTTTATATAAATATAAATTCTTGATTAAAATTAAAATATTTTGATTATTATCAAACATTTGAACTATATCTTTGTTTTTTCCAATATAATTTGATTTGAATAGATCTTTGAGTATTTATACAATTTATCTTTCTTATTTGATAAATATTATTATCATAATATATTCTGATTTTGTATTAAAGATAATTATAGATATTTATTTCTTGTTAATCTATAATATAAAGTCTTTATAGAATATTACAATTCTTTTTGAAATATTTTTCTGATTATATTTGTTACTAATTTAATCTATATCTATATATACCTTTATTGTATTATCAAATATATTATATTCTTTATAAATATCAGATTATACTTTCTTTAATTCGAATTATAATTTCTATTTGATTATTGATTATAAATATTATATCAAATTCTTCAAAACTATAATATAATGTTTTACTGATTTTGTTATAAATTATAAAAGTTTTTCAATTAAGAATATTATATTTAATCGAATATATATTATTAAATAAATTATACTTTCTATTTATCATTGATATTCATTTATATCTATTAATTCATTATTATTAATTATTAATCGGAAATAGATATAATCCATTATTAATAATTTCTTAATTTAATATTATCCATATATAATATTATATTTGATTAATATAATATCGAAATATTTTTTTTGATCTATAATTAATATATACATTTTTTTATTACAAATAACTCTAATATTTAGGATCTTATTAATCTCCCCTAAATTCTTGATATTAAAACAAATTAATAACTTTTCATCGAATTAAATAATTTGTAATAATATATATAATATAATAACGATATTATTAATATATATTAATAATATTATATCATAATCTTTAAATATATACAAATATAGATTTATCAAACTTTATATAAAGTTTATATTTAAAAGTTCTTTTTTTAATAATAAACTTCAATCCCTTTTAATTTACTTCAAACTATATAGATTTTATAGAATTTATAATATATATTCTTTTTCGATTTTGATATTTTGAAATAATTCGAGATAGATCTTTTTCTTTAAATACAATTCAATAAAAGTGTTTTTGATATCGAAATATAAATATTCTAAATTTTCTTTTACAATAATAATTAAGAATAATCTGAATATATTTAGTTTCATTATTGATATAAATATTTTATTGTAATCTTTTCCTAATATTTGATTGAATTTTTGAATCATTAATTTTACTTTGAATCGTTCTATTTTATTATTTTTTATTTTAATTATAAATATCTATTTCATCAAAACCAAATTATTTCCTTTAAAGAATATATATTCTTTTTAAATATTATTTTGAATCAAAAATATAATTTCCTTTTAAATAACTTTCTTCTATTTTTCAGAATATTTTTGATTCGATATTGCTTTTTTATAAATTCTTAGTATTTTGATTCTCAAAACTTTTTTGACTGGATATATTATACCTTTTGTATTATTTATATCTATCAATGAAATTATGAAATCTGAAATGATTTTATTTTTGATATAAAGATTCATTTTATAAATAATTGGAATTATAATTATAATATATTCTATACTTTTTTGAGAATTTGGCCTATATAAATATTACAATCAATATTTTTATAATCTTATTTTTCTATTCTTCTTCAAGATCTTATTCTATATCTTTTTTCTATTTTTGTATTAAATACTTTGAAAATTTATCTTCAAAATCCATTATATCTTTTTATTTGATCTTAAATAATTATAGATTTATTTTGCTTTCTAATTTTATTAAAATAAATTTATCAATAAAATTTAAAATAATCTTAAATTTTATTTCTAATACAAATTCAGGATCTACAAAAATTGATTTTTGAATTAGAACCTTTAAAATAATAAATTCGATATTTAAAATATCCTTAAAAAAAGATTCTTGATTTATCTTTTAAATATTGCTATCTTTATTTTCATTATATATTGATATTAATATATCTAATTTATTTAATTTCAATTCGATAATTAAAATACTTAATACAATTATTGAACTCGATATAATATCTATTGAAAAGAATACTTGAAACAAAGATAATACAAATATCATATTTAATATTGAAGATAGAAAAAATATTTTGTTTATTATTAGTTTATTATAAAATCTTTAATCTAGCTTTACATTCTTAATTCCTTATAAACCTAATTTACAATTTCTTAATTTAAAATCCAAATCTTTTTTTCGATAAGATTCATTTATAATTACTTTATTTAATCAAAATATATAATTTAGTTTTGGAAAATATACTTTGATATATTTATTTATAACTTTTGAATATCCTAGGAATATATTGATTCTCAAAATATCCCGTAATTTATTATATCTTTATTCTTTCAAAATAATCTTGAGATTAATATAAATATAACATTTATTCTTTTAGACTTTATATATCTTTATATTTAATATTATATTTGTAAAAGCTTTTATAAAGAATCGATTTATTCTATTTATATTAAGATTAATATTAATACGATTTTTGATATAAATATTATACTCTATAATTTTATTTTAAAACTTTAATAATAATCCAGCTTTTTTTAATATTGCTTTTATATCTATTTTTATAATCCTTATATTCTATTCTATAGATCTGTTTTGATATAAGGAAACAATTATTATAACTTTGGATTATATAACCGATTTCCCTACATCATGCACGACCCTACATCTTGCACACACTTTTAATTTTATAAAATATCAACCATCATGGATGGATATAGCGACGATATATCTTCAGAGGCCTGTATGGAGTTTGTATTAGTTCAAATTAAAAGAAAAAAGTACCCTAAATATACTCAAATAACAAATTTCTTCAAAATCAATCGTTCAACATTCTCTCAACACTATAAAAGCAAAACCACCTTCTACAGTATTGTATATACTGAAACTCATCAATCTCTTTCAAAAAAGCAAGAAAAAGTTTTAATCAATCAAATTAACAAATTGATATAAAGATCTATATCCCCTACAAACCATATAATCAAAAATTTTATGGAAAAGATTATAAACCGCTTTTTAAAAAAGAATTGGATGACAAATTTTGTAAAAAGGTATAAAATACATCTTCAAAATCGATATCTCCGATATATTGATAATTTGTGTATAAAAACTAATAATATTGCTGTATTTGAGTATTTTTATAATCTAATTTGAATTATTTTGTATTATTATTGAATTTTATTATTTAAAAGAGTTATATTAATATTTTTCTTTTTTTCATTTAATTGATAAAAGTAATTACAAAATATAATATATCATTTAAGAATATATACAATTAAGATGAGAAAGACTTTATAATTAATCTAGGAAGGATTATGAAGAGGATAATGAATATTAGTGTATATAATTATAATAGAACTACAAAAACTAAACAGAATGGATTAAAAAAGTTTATTATTTTTTTAGTATGTATATATACCAACGGTATGGTTATTCTATTTATTCTAATTTATAAAGGGGAATTTGGAGATCTATAGGATATGTGGGTTAATGAGATAGAAATGAAGGATCAAACTTATTTCGGAGCTTTAAACAATAGATAGTTATCGAATATATTCAGTTTTATTTGGTTTAATAAGGTTTTTCAATGTTATACTTGTTCAAAAGTAGGGAAAGGATATTATCTATTAATTGTAGATGATCATTCTAGTTATATAAATATAGAATTTATATCGAAATGTAATAAATTAAAAATCATTTTATTGATTCTTTCCCTCTATTTTATATATCGATTTTAATCTTTTGATATGGGCTACTTTCTTTTTCTTTCGATAAATTATGGTATAGAATTTAATAATCTAATACACAAAAGCAGAGGTATCATTGGAATATCAAAATATAACTTTTAAATAATATTTAAAATTGTTTGGGTTTAATTTGTTATTATTTATAATATCCTGAAATCTTTCAAAAAAGCTGGTATTTATCTTATAAATAAGAATATTATTATTCGCAATATCGAACCAGAGCAAGCTTTTATGCTATTTATATCGATACAATTTATAGGGAATAAAATAAAGATATTATATATGATTAAAACTCTTTATTACCTTAAATTAGAGTTTCGTTTTAAATAAAATCCTGATATCATTTAGAAGTTTTTTAAGGCTGTATTTATGTATATAGTTAATACTAATATTCAATTGTATAAAGCAAAAAGTTTAAAAGAAGTTTTGAAAATCGAAAGAAAGAAAAGAATCTGTTTTAAATGTTTAAATCTAATAGGGGAGAAGGGTGGAGGTACTTTTTTATATTCCCTTTTGTAAATCGAAAAAGTTAGAATTTATTAATCGATGAAAGTATTAATTACTGAACAGGAGAAAGAAGCTAAAAAGTAAAAGAAAATTGAAAAGAAAATTGAAAAGGAATGGAAGAATAAAGTGATTAAAGAGAAGATAGTATAGAGGGAGATCGATTGTTAAATTATATATGATATTAAAGAGGGAATAAAAAGAACTCAGAAATTATTAATATTTTTTATTAAAAGAGTATAAATAATTCAAAAACGTTTTTTTATTATAGATTTAATATCCCAAGAAGCTATAAAAGATTATGATATTGTAGAGATTGATAAATCAATAATGGAAGGAAGGGGGGGGGTATTGTGTTCAAAAACCAGACGATATATCAAGGTTTCGTTGAAATTGAAAATGTAAAGGTTTTTTAATTTTATAGGATAATATTATATTTTTTTATTGCTTAAAAAGAATTGTAGTTTTATATTTTATAATTTATAATTAATATTGAATTTTAAAGTGATTGTAGTAGGAATATGAGGGGTGTGCAAGATATGGGGTTATGTATGATGTAGGGAAATCGGTTACTTAATAATTATTTATAAATAACTTATAAAAATTCTAATATATTATCAATCCTAATTATAATGATCTTTTCTTCAATAACCAATTTCATCTTCTTTTTCCAAATTTTCAATATTTGAATTGTATTGTCTTTTTGTTTAAATAATATAATCCAATTTATTTTTGTATAATTATTAATAATCAATATAAAATAACGATTCCTTTGAATCGATTTTGGGAATAATCCTGTAATATCGAAATATATAAATTCGAATCTCTTTAATTTATATAAATTCAATTATTTCGGAATACAATTGATTATTTTGATGAATATATATACTTCATAAATATCTAATTCAATTAAGATCTTTATTAACTTAATTATATTAAATACTTTATATAGATTCTTGATTTTATCTGGACCTAAATAATTAAATCTTTGATATTATAATAAATATCTTTCTTTCTTTTTGAATATTAATTTGTTATCAATATTTTTAGTATTATCGATTATCTTTGAAGAAAAACCTTTTTTCTAATTATTTTGATATATATTCGAACAAAAAACTATATCCTTATATTCTTTGATTATATATAAAATCATATATATTCCATTTTACATTCTAATATAAATGATTTTCTTATTATTTTTCTTGAAATATATATAATAAAAATTGAATTCCCTTTATAACTCTATTTCATAAATCCTTTTTTCTAATAATAAATTTATTTCTAATTTTAATATATATAATATATTTAAAAGTAATATCTTAAAATTATCTTTATATATTATATCCATTAAACTCTAATAATGATAATATATTATTTCTTTATTAATCTTTATCCTTTATTTAATAATAAAATCTATTAATCTAAATAATGAAAATTGATCAAATATATATAAAAAAGCATTTATATCAGTATATCATTTGTTAAAGGAAACTTTATTAATAATCTTCTTTATCAAATTGCAATCTTCCTTTATTATATCTTCAATATCGAAATTTGATTCAAAAATATTATTAATAGAATATATTTGATCTTTTTTATTAAAATAAATCTTTTTTGGATTTGATAATCCCTTTCTCTTTTAATAACGAAAATAACTATAAAGGAATTTATTGATTTATATTAAATATAAACAATCTTATATATAATAATCTTTCTTTTAATACAAATTGTAAATATTATTTAAAATTTCGAAATCTGATTTTTGATATCGAAAAATATATTTAAATCTTTTTACAATTTGTATTCATTTTGATTTATTTTTAAAATAAAGTTCCTTAATTTATAAATATTTAATCTTATTATCAATATTAAAATTGATTTAAATTTTCAATATATCCATTACTCCTTAATAATCGATTAAAAGATTATATATTAAAATCAAAAATAAAACAATATCTTAATATACTAACCAATAATTTTCATTTGCAACCCCTAATTTCCTTTTATACTCTTTCAATTTATTTCAAACTTTGATAATAATTATATCAGGATAAATATCAAATTAAAATTTGAAATTCTGGATTATCATTATATACATATTAACTATAATTATATTAACTTTAATATATTTTGATTTAAAATATTTCCAAAGTATATATACTATTGAATATTCATCGATAAAGACTTTATCATTATTATTAAATATTATACAAATATACGATAATATATTTGTTTTATCCTTTAAATATTCCGATTTCAATTCAATATTATAATATATATAATTATTAATTTTATAAACAAATACTATATTGAATCCTATAATCTATATATATTCATCTAATATTTAATCAATTATATAAAACCATTCTTTCTTTTTCAATTATATTTTCGTTTATTTAAACTATTATTTATAATTGTTTTGATCGAATTTCAAAGAATTATTTGATTCCGATATTATAAAGATTTCTTATTATTTAATAAATATTGAAAATAATCTTCAGATTTTTAAAACAATCTTAAAAAATATATAATAAATAAATTCAGAATAATAAAGAAATATAAAAATAAAACAATAAGAAAATTCGTAAAATCGTATTGTAATATATTTTTTTATAATTATACAAATTTGTTTTTCATTTCTATTATAATTCTATATCAATACTATACAAACTACTCTCTGCTTTGACCTATAATATTATAAATTATAAACTATATTATTATATTTCAACTTTATTTCAATAATACTATATAAAAACTCTAATTTTAACTCTATTTCATCTCTATTAATTATACTAATCCCTTCTCAATTTACTTTATTTTCTAATCATTACTATACAACCAAATCTCATAATCTATTAATTTTTGATATGGGAAATAATAGTATTATTAATTATATAAATTAAACTAAAGATCTATAATTTTAATAAAAATAGAATTGAAATTATCCCCAAATATAGTCTGTGCACCATTGTAATCACGTGACCTCAATTCTAATCCTATGATGGCCTCATTTCCAACAAATTATTTATTTATTTATAGATTAATAGATTATCTATAAATAGATGAATAATTTATGAGTTATTGATAAATTAATTATAGATTATTTATAGATTATTTATAGATCATTTATAGATTATTTATGGATTATTTATAAATAATCCACAAATAATTTATTAGATTTTAATTTCGAAATATTGAATAGATTAAATAAAGATGATAAAGTGTGAAAGAGTTATATAAATAACAAAATCATTTATAAAGAAATAATCAAAGATAGAATTTAATGAAAATAATTATTAAAAATAATAATTTATTATATAAATGATTTTTATATTACTCTTTATATTAATTCTATACAATAAATATATATAAAATATAAATAACTTATAAATTTGTAAATAATCTATAGAAAAATAAACTATCTACAAATAATTTGGAAATAATTTATGGATTATCTGTTTACCTATAAATAATTTATCAATTTGCAGATGGATAAATAATTTGCAAATAATTTGCGGATATTTATTTGCAAATCGGATTATTTTAAAATCTTAACAGATAATCTATAGAGTAGAAAAATTATTCAACAAATAACCTACAGGGCGGATTATCCGCGGGTACCCGCGGGTTGCAGGTAATTTATACGCAGTCTAGAAAGAATAATAAAGATGTTTTTTAAGAGTTTGAAATATTTATCGAATTTGATAGGGTGATAGATATTGATTTGGATTAATGAAAATCTAAGGTTTTCTATTTTTTTAAGATGATTTTAAAAATTATTCATTATTTTAATTTGTTAATATTGTCATTGATTTTCTTTAATTTCAATATTTTTTGATCTTTTTGGTTTTTACTTTTTGTAATTATTTTAAAACTAAATAGATTATATATTTTTGAAAAAGAAAAAGTATAAAAGAATTGGGATATTAAGATTTAATATATAATTAATTCAGAATTATATAATTATATGATTTTTTATAATTAGATGTAAAAGAAAATTCTATTCTTTTCTTTTTAAAAAAAATCAATCGTTTTTCCATTAATCTTTTTATATATTATTTATATATAATTCAAATTATTATTTAAACCTATTAATTCTACTATTTGAAGTTTTTATAATATAATTTGATCAATTCCAATTCCTATTCCCCTTCACAGTGTACTATCGGGACGTATATATCTCGATTTATCTCTTTTACAATATTATATAATTTACTATCTAATAAGAATAAGTCTTTTTTATATAATTGCTGATATACTTTGGAATATGAATTAGATATTTTTATTTTACAATAAAAAATTATATATGATATCCTTTTTATAAACATTTAGGATGTTTATTTCAAAACCTCAAGGAAAATAAGCCACAAATCAGACCTAAACAGAGAAGTTATATGATTGCCACAATTAAACTGAAATGTTGAGAGTGTGATGGGATTTTTGAAGCTTGCGAGATCATTTGATTGAAATAACCCTAACTCTGTATTTGCAATGGGGTATTGAGTGGTGATGGGTGATTTATTTCGTCCATCAAGTTCATTCATACTTCTAGGAGGATTGTGTAATGTGTTCGTTCCTTCCTCCCCTCTAGCTAGTTTTTAAGGTTGATATTCGGTTTAAACCCATCAACAAAAATAACACGCATCAATACATCGATGAACAATTGATCATGGGATCTGAGCGATCGGTTTCACTGAAATATTTGATCAATCTTGCTTTCAATATTTTCTCTGCCTCCGTTGGATTTCCAGAATTGGAAACAAGTGACACAGCCGCGGCTGCCATGAAAGGTTATGCTAGAAGTTCCCAGCCCAATCGGCGATGGTGCCTCCAAAAACAGGTGATAAGTGCATACAACCACGTTACATCTAGCAGGCACAGCAAAAATTAACGTGCCTGTAAGACCAGTGGTATGATTTCACAAAACCCAGCCACGGTGGAACCACCTGATTGGCCATTTGAACCTATTAATCACTTCAGTTCTCGTGTCACATTGATAAAAGCATCTGCGCACGCCTCACGAGATTTTCTATCTGGCAGATATATAAGGCATTGGTAACCCAGTGTGAAGCAGTATTGCACCACCCACAAAACAAATCAAACTTCACATCCTAACATTGCGACATCAAATTTAATTGAAAACAAACTCACAAATTATGCGTCCAGCACCGATGAGAGGCTACTCAGATATTATGAATACCAGCGATAACGGTTCCGTTGAGTTAAATGGTAACGGACAAAAGGTTACCTTTCCCCACGAGAACGCGGGTGCTCATACACTTTGGAAGCAAAATTCCGAGGCAACAACTCCGATATGGCATCTAAGGGTCACCGTGCTCAAGAATGGTGATGCTCGGGGGGATTGTCCAAATCGTATCTTTGTAAGTCTTTTCATCGTCTCACTTATGGTCGTTCACCTGCTTATCATTCTTAGGCATTCAAAACCTTAGAGGACATAACTCGTGCCATCAACCAAGTTGAGGCTGCATTTGGAAACACGTTTGAGCTGAAGAAATGTGGAATTGATTCACCAGATGCTATGGGTGGGAGAGTTAATGATGGGAGAAGTGAGAACATTACGATTGAATTTGATTCCGATGTAGCGAAGGAGTCATGGACGGAGTTCTTAGGGAGATTGAAGGGATTGGAGGACGAATGGTCACACGCGACTGAGGTTTCGAATCTTTGAAGTATGGTGTAGTATGGGAAAAATCTAGGAAAGGGAATTACCGAGGGAATGAAGAGCAGAAGAAATTTCTAGCGGCACAGTTAGTCTGGGGTCAAAGGGACACTGAGAAGGCGACGGCATCAAAAGAAAAGTTGGTATAAACGTTTGTGGAAGTTTGTAAAGGTTACAATCTTGGGCTCATGGAAAGTTCAGATCTGCTTTGAGGCATATGATGCACGAGAGCTCAGTTTACATGGATGATTGTTTCAGATCATAGGAAATGCTTTCTGACCACGGGAAGTTCACCATTTTCCCCAAAAATGCGACGAGCTGCAACTAAGTATCGGTGAAGTCCTCAAAATGATACCCATACTTTTAATTCTCATGTTCAGTTACAATTTAAAGATACTTCAAAGTTGTGGTATCGAAATGTGTTGGTTCCATTGTCACATGGGGGTCCCACTGCATAAGTTAAGGGTTTCACTTGGAACCTGTAACGAAAGAAGCTTCAATTCGCTTTACTTAAAAGTGTTTTTGGAGATCAATTAAAACTTTTAGACATTGATGTACCCTTATTGAGATTGAACTGAGATTTGATCGTCTGATGCTCCTTCATTCAGTGCATCAGGTTACGGACGTGCCAATGCTACGATATGCACATTCGCCTGCATAGAGGTATGTAATTATAGTCCAGGTTGTCGTGCATATTATTGTCCTTTGAAGACTCGAGGGCTTAGCAGCCTGGAAGCAGCGCTCATCTTATTTCGCCATGTACCCGTCAGCCAAAGCTGCACGAAAATTATAGATCATCTAGTAAAAATATCTACCCCAGTGGCAAACAGGATAACATTCTTCTCTGAAAATGGATCAATCCTACCTCTTCCATTTGACAGAGACTATCTCATGGACCGCACATAATGTCATTGTCACTTCAACACCACTTTTCCGTCGGGAAGCCACTTCGGAAGATTGTTCTCAGGCAGAACAACAGGCTTCTCGACAAGCATTTCAACAAGCCTCACAATTTATTCAGCAAGCACGCCAATCTGCATTGGAGGCCGCCCAGCAAGCATCACAATCAGCTTCGAATTCTATGCGACAAGCATACAATAGCGCTAGTCAATTGATTGCTGCTGCTTCGAGAAGCTCATCAAGTGTGGAGAGTAGTGCAAGTTCAGCGATTTCAAGTATACAAGCCTCGGCCAGCTCGGCTGTGGCGAGAGCAATTGGGGCAATGCAAAGTGCAGAATTCACCGCCAGTCTATTGCAGGTAAGTTAGATAAATTTTAAGAAAAAGTATTAATAAAAAAGGCGCCAGGGCGCTAAACTGGTCGAAACAGGGTTGTTAACGTTGAATTTTACAGCAAGAAGTCTCAAAGGCGGGAGCCACTGCAACCGTCAGTTTTTCCCTCATAACTTATGTTTTTGTCCGTGTTCCCCAGCTAAGGAAATCAGGCAGCGAATGAAGAGGCTCAAGAATCGCAGAATGCCGCCATTACCGCGACACAGGCAGCTGTAGCGATAGTAGGGAGCATAATCGCTTCAACGCTGCTGACAATGCTTGTTTTCTGGTGTATTGTCAGATACAGGAAGAAGAAATATGAACAACAGAGAACAAACAGAAATGAAGAACAACATAGACACCATGCTGAAGAACGATCCATTCCAAGACCGGGCGGGGATGAAGGAGAAAACCCCCGGAAAGGTGTATATGAGCCACAACGCAAGACATCGACTTCCACGGCTTCATCATTGAGCTCGCACGATTCATATAACAAAGAAATGCAAGAGGGACAAGCCAGTCATAGATATGAACCGACAATGAAAGAAAAATATCTAGCATGGAATCCTCAAAAACCCCCGAAAGCACCAACTCTCAAATCTCGGTCACAGTTCGAAGTCAAAGATGGAGTATCACCTTTCCCCGCTGATCCAATTACTTTACAGACGTCTGGAAATAGTGATGAAAAGGAACCGCAGGGGAAACAGCTAAATTCACCGACAAGTATGATGCCGATGGGGAGTCCAAGGATTCCAACTCCTGGCCTTCCGCTTGCCTTTGAATCAACCACAACAAACAGACAAATGACATCCCTTTCAAATGATCAATACATAGACACGGAGTTGAAAGATAAGACACAAGACAGAATGGAATCAATGGTGAATACCGGAAAAGACAGTGCATGGACAGATGATAAGCGGAGTACAATCGCTCGCGAGGAATCTTCACTCCAGCCTCAGGGCTTCCAAATGGTATTTCCTAAACCTGATCGACCTATTCGCACCACTGCAGAATGGTTCATTGAGCAGCAACAGAGAATCATCAGCTTGGAAACACCAACACAGAGCCAGGAATCTATTCGAGAGAGTTTATTGAAGGATGTTGATTCTCCATCAGCACTAGAAGCGTCTAGGATTAGTGGTCAACCCAAGACGCCTAAACTTGGCGTGAGTGTGAGCATTAAAAGTATGAAGGGGGAAGTGCATTATGTTAATTCAGTGAAGAGTGTAAAAAGCAATGTTTATGGTTCGCGGTCTAGTAGGGGGACTGTTCGAACTGGTGATGAGGACGAGGCCGTAAAGCAGAAACCGTGGGAAACCAGGGAGATAACTTTATAGATAGATTTTCCCCCAGCCTCTAAGAGTAAGACAATTAATAGTAATGAGGCTGGGTGTATTTAGAATGGGAAGTATTTAAAACAAAAGATGATGATCAATTGATGAAAAATGCGGGATTGTTTTCATAGAAGGATCAGGAAATGAAGAACCCAGCGAACAACCTATCCAAACAATCCCCTTCCTGTTAAAAGGCAATTATTGGCGCTCCAAGTGTACCACCCGGTAGACCCAACGCCGAAAGGATATATGTTGCGAAAACCGCTCGAAATTCGAATCCCTGAAGTTCACCCTCAGAGCCCTCCCTAAATGAGACCATGTACCCCGCCTCCGAATTATATACATTGAAGTCCTTCTGTCATTCAGTCGTGATCCCACACCCGCAATCATCATGTTGTATCGATTGAACTTTTCATAAAACTTTTTCCTTGTCATCCCAACTTTCTGCCATCACCACTTTCTCATCGCTAAATAGGTTGTGAACATAAACCTCTTTCTCATCGTAGTATATAATATGGTTCTCAGATTCCGGAATTGCACTTCTTATGTTTTGATGAGATCTGCGACGAGAAATATTTAGGGGCCTAATTGATGTCAAATTAGCATGTTACAATATCAAATATCTGGATACGTCTGGATGTACTTACAATGGAGGCAAAGGCTTTTGTTTCTTCACAAGAGCTTCTTGAGGCAAGGGAGGCAATGGTTTATCGTAAATATAAAATACTGTTCCATCACATGGACCTGCACAGCTCAATCGTGATTCTCGAGTTCGAAGTATGGTGGGGCATGATTCTGCAACAAGTGTGGTGCCAGTACAGGCTGAAAAGCTCGAATCACAAGAGTTACGGCTGTAGACTGAGGAGCTCCGGTTGTGTTTTGGGCCAGGTGAATGAGGCACTTGGAGGAGGACTAGATTCGACATTGTGATATATCGTAGCTTTCTCAATCAAATCCTTCTGGCTGATATAGTTTCTTCCCTTGGTTAGGCAATGAATATGTGTTGAATTGTTCTAAAACAATCGTCCAACAGGTCCATAGCTCTTGACTGAGAAAGCTATCCGTCTTATGTATATCCTCAAAGCCGAAAGCCTTAGCCAGGATGTGGTACGACTACGTTACAATAGGATTCTTTCGCACGATCAAGCCGAAATTTGTATGATGTTTGGGGCGTAGAAATAATCCTTCATGATGAAATACTCACCTTGAAATGCTGAAAGTCGCCTCATGGGATGAAGGGTAGGATTTAAAGTTAAGCTTTGACGAATGACCAATGACCCGATACAGGCCTACAAACCCTGTATTTCCAGGGCAGCAGAATCCTAAGATCTTACAATCTCACCAAAACTTTTATATATAGAAAAATGTTTAATTGTTTCTTCCATTCCATGAATTGAAATGTGGCGTGGGTAAATTTCTTGACTCTTGAGAACTCCTGCAGAACAGTGATCCAATAATGATGTCGTCTTTAATTGGAATCTTGAAATGGATGTCGCCATGGTACTGTCCGCAGTTTTAGAGCGGGATATGTCTAGATTTACCTGCGGGGATTTGACGGTCGCTATGTTTCTTTTGTTTCCTCTGATTTCGCTTCTAAAATTTTAGCTACTGGCGCAGACCTAATGCTTAGATTATGCGTACGATGGTATGTCGCATATCGAGTCAGTGATTTGAGCTGTTTGAACCTGAACGGTACCTAATGGCTTCTTTCTTCAGAGTTTTCGATGGAAGATACCCTCAAAGATTTCACTCGTTTCTCTGTGGATTTGCGAGTCCAAAAGTTAGCCTCTCCTGTGAATCAAAATGTGTAGATAATGTCCCCCCAAAGCTCAAAAAAGAGCATTTCTTTGATTGATCGGTCTGCAACTGCACCCAAGGTTCAACGATTTTTTGAGAAAGTAACTCGAGACTGTTGAACACAGCGGTGTGGATTATATAGGAGACCAGGAAAGCAATCAGTTTGAACAAGACTTTCAACCAAATTGCATTATGAGGCTAAAAAATTCCGAAAAAGTTCATCCTATCTTAAAACATCACCTCCATACAAGCATCACTATACACCTTCAAAAACACATTCAATGAATGAAGATTCCGACAATTTTGACCAAATTCTCGTATTCCAGTACCTCAATATCCCCTGTGAATCTTCACAGACCACTAGCAGCAAGTATCGCCGGTTGCTCCAAGATGAACGCAGGGCCAGCAACAACAGACTCCTCTGTGGGTGCATCCACCTCATCAGAAATAACCGCCAAGATTATACCCTTCAGTTCAAGATTGGAAGGGAAAATTGTGCTATTCGTAGCGACATCGTATGGAACCGAAATGACCTCCAACCCGTGAAAGAAAACAGCATAATAATCTTTCTCTTCTTGAAAAATTGGCATTTGACTCCCTTTGCTACCTTTTTCGTAAACAAATGTTAACTTCCCTCCAGGAATAATTTTTCCTGGCGCTTGTAACTGTGGCAAGTGTTGACTGGGAGACGGATACTCAGGGTTTGCACTCGGACATGAACCGTCGATAATAAACCGATTTGTCGAGTCTAGAATTTGATTTGCATATGGAAAACTCGTATCAACTGGCCCCGCAAAAGGATCAACTCCCCAAACCGAAATCAAGGCCCACGTGGTGTGTCGAGTCTCGGTTTCTCCAATTCCCATCAAGGCGCCTTTCGTTACGTTCATCTTTGCTTGCTGCACAAGTCCGGCGGCAAACGCCATACTTGATACTTCAATCAACACTTGCATTTCTAGGAATTCTGCTGCGGTGCTCCAGCCAAAATCGTAGCCGCAAGGACCGGGTTTAATCGATGTATTAGATATTGAGTCCTGGAATATCCGAAGATGACCAGCTTCATTATCACGGATTTCTTGGATGCGATCGTAGGTGGTATTAGGAAATCCAATGGATGTGAATGAGGTAACACTCAGAGCTTCGACAGCTTGCTGGTAGAAAGAGAACACTGCCCATTCTGCTCCAAGAAGGTTTTGAAAGAGAAGGTCATCAGGCCCGGGTGGGCCATTCTCTGTCCGCAAGATAGGTATTGTGTAATTTGCTGGAAATGGTGCAGATTTACCACGATATGAACTATAGTAGTCCGTCTCGCTGGGTATTGGACCACTGGATGGATTCGAGATGTTGACGGTTGTTGGAAGGGCAGCGGAGAGGCTCGCAGCGACTAGCATATATAAAAGAACGAATTCTGACTGCATCTTACAGGAGCTATCTATATGTGACTTGAATGACTTCGATATGAATTGTTTATGTGGAGAAACGATTTGTGAGAATGTGATAGAAATTGGTGTTAACTCCAAATTGAAGAAAGCCTTCTTATATAGATCAAATGCGTAATGCGCTAAACAGACTCTCCAGATAGTCAATAAAGTCAGGGATCAACGAGCTCCTAATCGTATACCGGTCGATCGATGAAATCTCACTATTGTAGCTGAATTGTTTACTCAGAACTACGAAAAGATTACTCCGCAAGGTAACCAGGGCGTGCCATTGAATGGCCCGGACTTCAATCCAACAATAAAAAGATTTTCAAAAATTGGAATCGTTTAGAATATGCAAACTAATTGGATCACACCAATTAGAACATTCAATATTCAAAATATTGAATTCACCTCGAATTCCGAACTATTTTCAGATATTGAAAGCTGCTAATCCGGACTATTGGACACCCTGAAGGTAACTAGGTCTCAGTACACGCTGATGATCAGAAAAGCCTCTAAAAGCAAATTGCATCCCATCACCACAAAAATCACATCACGTCATTTGCGCTGGGGTTACCCCTTCGGGTAATTTAGGAGTCGTTGGTAGCTCGTAGCGTCAAAATTGCATGGCGTAAAATTGTGGGTACAATTGAGTGAGGCTGAGCCTGATGAACGAGTGAAATATGAATCTCCGGCTCTCAGATTTACTCTTCCGAAAGATGTATAATGAATTGAGTTGTTACAAAGATTTAAATCTTTCAAAAATTTTCAAGAATCAAATATCCTCCATCATCTGACAGAGACTCTGGGCAAAATAGTATACTGTATGTCATTTATCTCGTATCATATCAATCAACCCCCACCCAAAAAGATCCGCTAGTAAACAATATCACAGCAAAACCGAAGCAAATGTAGTACATCTCTGGCCCATCATACGAAAATGAAAACCTTCCTTTACACCATTTTTTGGTATCAAACCACCCCACCCTCCCCGACCCGGCCAAACCTACCTCATTATTCATTAGATCATCTCCATCACCATAATCCTTCTAATCGCGATCCATTTTATCACAATTCATCCTTTCTTCCAATCACAGCCTGGGTAGCCTCCCCAACGACGCTTCCCACACTACTGGCCATCTGTTCAACTCCCTCACTTGCTTTGCTGAGTGCTTCGTTTCCGCCCTCTCCCACGTTTGATGCAAACTCATTTAATCTAGCCCGTGCTGACTCCACTGCGGAATTTAGTCTTGATTGTGCACTCCCTACAGTCCCTTGTTCGCGGCCATAGATAGCTTCCGAAACCTTTGCTTGAGCAGCCGTGTAAGAATTTGCAGCCGCGGAAGTGGCGGATTCGTAGTTCTCTGCGATAACCTTGGTTGCCGATTCGTAAATTCCAGTAGGTGTTCCGTAGATTGCTTCGGAAATGGCTTTTTGGGCCGAAGCAGCGGCGTTCGAAATCGAAAGTAGAGCCTGATCCGAATATCCTAGTTGAGTACCATAGAACTGAACACTGGCAGCTTGAACAGCCTCATCGAGATGATGGGAAGCGACATCAAGAATCTCCTCGATTGCAGGGGGAGGGGTGAAAATTGAGTTAGCAACCGAGCTAGCTGATGCGTAAGCCTGACTTGCGTAAGATGAAGCCGAAGATACTGCCTCGCTTGCACCAGTGTAATAAGCGGAGCTCAACCGACTATAAACGCTTTCGGTGAATTCTGGTTCCTTTCCAGAAACCAGCTCATTAATAAGCGACTGCACAGCCGAGTATTGAGAGGCCGCACCGTCAGTAGCTTGCGCAGCATATTGTTGAACATTCGAAAGAAAGTTGCCAGTGACAAAGTATGGTGTGGGGGACCCATAGACTTGATGACTAGCTTTCGTGATAAGAGCTTCCCAGTTTTTGCTAGCGACGGAAGCGATAGATTCAGGAATTGGCGTTTCGCTACTAGAAGTAACTCCTTTCATCTTTTCAGCTATCTCAGAAGAAAGGCTGGCGTAGGATGAAGAAGCTTTGGATGAAGCCTCAACAAAACGCGAGGATGCAAGATCAGTGAATTTTGCAGAGGGAATAGCATCACTAGCAACATTGGCGACTTGACTAATGACTTTATCAAATCCGGCTTGAGCTTTTGCGACAGCACTGGAGTACTCTTGTGAGGCTTGAGATAGGGCGGCTTCATATGCTGGAGTAGAAGTCCCTACAATACTGGCACTGGCTCTATTATAAACACTTTCATGGAGTGGTGTTTGAATTGGCATAACAGCTGAGGATGCTGCCTCCAGAAACTCGGAGTATCGAACATGAGCCAAACCAACGCCAGCGTAGTATTGATTTTGAGCTTGAGTAAGTAACTGTTGAGCCGCTGGGGTAGGTGCAGGGCCAATGTGACTCTTCGCAGCATCGTATTGAGAAGAAGCAGCTTTGAGGCCTTCAGATAGTCTTGATGCAGCTACTGATCGGATAGATTCCGTGGCACCTGTAGGGGCTCCATAAATAGCGGTTGATGCCCCAGAAAGTGCAAGTTGAAGCCTAGAGCTAGCAGCATTAACGGAATTGGAGTAAGCGGATTCTACAGAACTAAACATTTCCTGGTGAACGGGCTTTGGAGATCCTGAAGCTTGAGCTGAGACAACGGATTTTGCTTGTGAGTAGTGATCAGATGCTCTTGACAATGCGTCGCGATACACTGCCCTAGCCGAGCTTGCAGCAGAATCAAGGATTGGTGCAGGTGTACCATAGATCACAGAGCTTGCACTAATTCAATGTCAGTAGATTTCCAAATAACAAGAGCAGGAATTGTTCAGGGTATTCAATGGTCCGGACAAGGAGACTAGATACGGGCGTTTGTGGTTTGAAAACAATCAAATATTTGAAATGAGATCAATGTTGTAAATGAATTTAGGAATTAAAAGTCTCTCTTTGCCGTGCTGCAGTCCGGACTATTGGCGACAATGATATTGGTTAACTTACGCAGAAACGGCGTCAGCATAACGACTTGTAGCAACGCTAGCAACACTTTCGCCAAGCCCTTGTTCTGTTCCATAGAGGACCGAACTTACGACAGCCAAAGCACTGGAATACTGTTCAGCACCAAGCCTTTTTGTACTGCTAGGTTTCAATAACGCTTCACTGACTGCTCTTGTCATGTCACTAAATTGGTCTCCGGCCACGCTTGCCATACTTTGTATCTTCTCACTGTAAGTTTCCTCGTCAGAATCGTCGATGACATCATCAAAGATGATCTCTCTTGCTTGAACATGAGCAGCCATGGCCCCACCCCAAACTTTCTTGGACGCCGTACTTGAGGCGGCTGAAGCAGAGGAGCTCAGGGAGCTGGTAACATCGGTTGCACTCTTCGACAATGAGCTTGCAACAGACGATGATGCGGACTTTAGAGTCTTTGACAAAGTTGAAGCTTGATCGGAGATCGCATTGCTGAGAGATGATGCACTGTTGGAAACTGCGGAACCTGCCGATTGAACGCTGCTCGATGCTTGGCTTACCAATCCTGGTTGCTCATCAATTACAGACGAAGATACTTTCATTGAAAGACTTCCGACCCTTTCAGCAACAACCGAGCTGACACTTTCGATATCTCCCTGTGAGGTACCAATGACAGAGCTTGAAACTTGGTCAACGACATTGCTCACTGACTCCTTAGCCACAGATGCAACACTCTCTACGTTTCCTTGAGGAGTCCCGATCACACTCGAAGAGACCGATGAAGCCGCCTCATTGACCAACGATGAGACGGATTCTAGAGTCCCTTCTGTAGTGCCGGCAATGGCTTCGCTAGCATCATTGATTTTCTCCATAACCTTTTGACCAGCGACTGATGCAGCGGGTGGAATGTATTTAGTGCTAAAATCATCACTGAAATCGCCGGTTGATATCTTCCATTTTCCAATTTCCTTGATACGAGAGAGTTCGATGGCTGCATTTTCAGCCAATCCCATTGCTTTGCTCTCCACATCTTCCGAGGCTGCTCGAGCTTTCGCAAGACCTGGATGTTCGGTGACGACCTTTTCAACATCAAGTCGCCACTCTTCAAATTTACTCTTCAAAGCATGATATTTAGTCCAATCTTTATGAGTGATTCCGTCGGTCCAGGCCCACCGCATTCCAATTTCTTGTAAACCCAAATCTCTTATGTGGTCGATAATATCAAATGTATCTTTGACCGATTTGCCAATGAGAGAACTGGTCTCCATGTCGAAGCTTTGTCGCCAAGTTCTGACGGCTTGAGCCTTTTCCTTGATTGCAACTCCTGCTTTCCGGACGGCAGTGTTGAGGGAATCCTCGGCTTCTTCCGCATTTTTTGCAGACTGGACGATTGAAATTATGCTGGATTTGAGAGGCTCGAGGTTTGAATTGATGGCTTCCTCCAATTCGATGAGAAGTGCAGATCCTACTTTATTGGCTTGATTTTGAATCAACCTCTCAGTAATCTCGGTCACTCTCTCATCAATTTCGTCGGAACCCTCATCTGCAGCCTTGGAGAATTTTTCTTGCCAGGTTTTTAGATCTTTTGCAACGACGTTTCGAGCATTTTCTCTAATTTCGCCTTCACTCAAGGGCTTATTTTCGGGTGTTTTGGTAGAGGAAGTAGAAGTTGAAGAGGAAATGGAGCTCGAGGATGTACCTGTAGCGTGCGCAGATGAGACTAAAGAAGATACCGATGAGAATGTGGAAGAGGCAGAAGAAGCAGAAGACGATCTAATTTCCGTAAGCTAGGATCTAATAGATACATCTAACGAACTCACGAATCAACACTGTCTACCACAGCCTGTAATTTCTTGCCATCTCTATATCTACCTAATCTCTCTCCAATTCGTACCAACTGTGGCTCCACGTTCTCGCCGTATAGAATCCTCAATTTGGGCCAAACTTTTCTATCCAAAAATACCCCAGTCGAGGTCAAGGCCCATTTTGAATAGGGAATGCCCGTGCCTACAACAAAATCATTCGCGTATCCATAACTCTGAACAGCATATGGCTGTACAAGATTGAACGTTGGAACAACATGTTCATGGTATGTTTGTAAGGCATTCGTCTTGGCTAAATTGAGATATGGACCACTGGCCGCCGTAACCTTGTTCCAATGAGGAGCCAATGTTTGATCGTATCTAGCCTTCACAAGAGCTTGGTATTTCAATACTTCTGGCTGCAATGTTTTCTCCCATTTTGCTTGACCATATGCTTGTGCTTGTGCTACTCTCGGAGCACCATATTTCATACCCAAGGCAGTCGCCGGTGCAATGACTCTCTTGTCGAGGGACTGATAGTAAGGCTTTGCGGCATTCACATATGGTGCGGCATATGAGTCGTAATATGGTTCGAGATGAGGTACAACAATTGATCGTAATTGAAAGTATGGCTTGCAGATTTGAGGGGAGGTATCTGTGACGAGGTCGAGGGTCGCAGGACATCGTAATAATATTGTGATTATCGAGTACCAGGTTAAGATTCTGAAGCTTCATTAGTAATTGACAAATAGATAGAGCATGAAAGTATAGCATACCGGGTAATAGTACCCAGACTGAAGATGGTATAAATGATCTTCTTCTTCTTCTTCTTCTTCTTTTTCTCATTTTGGCCCTTTGCTGCTGGCAATGCGGGAACAGCAGTGTGGCCATTTATTCCATTCGGTTTGGATTCCACCACCTTTCCATTACTACCTGCCGCCATCTTCTTCTACAGCATGTAGATTTGTACAAAATTTCTTCTTCGTTACTCCCAATGTGATGAATTTATGATTGGGTGAAGGGTTTTTATTGGGGTGGTAAAAATGTAACAATGTTACAAAGCAGTAAAGTGGGAGAGCTTGCCGAAGGGTAAAGTAAGCTTATAAGTAGGTAGGTAAGAAGAAGTGGTGGTGGTTGAATGGATCTTGATCTGGCTGGAACCAAAAAAGTTACGGATAATGATTTTCC
Organism: Stromatinia cepivora; assembly: GCA_014898415.1. Classification (NCBI taxonomy): domain Eukaryota; kingdom Fungi; phylum Ascomycota; class Leotiomycetes; order Helotiales; family Sclerotiniaceae; genus Stromatinia; species Stromatinia cepivora. Next base: position 51,794 of record RCTD01000017.1, on the reverse strand, counting down.
AAGTTCTGATGTTGTGCCAAGACTTATGAGTTACGGTAGAAAGAAAAAAAGAGATGAGAAAAAGAAGAAGAAGAAAAAGAAAAAGATGAATAATCCTACTAGGTAGTTATCAGAAATGCAAAAATCAAGAATGGTTAGTTATTTATTAATTATCAGTTATCTATCTGTTGGGTATAAGTTGGAAATATTGTTTATATTTATTTTCCTTCCTAACTCTATTCTTGGTACAAAAGATCTCAGTATAGCATATCAAAGCAGATATCAATTGGTCTTGTTTTCAGTGAAGCTTTTTAAGCCTAGGCCATACTAAAATCTAGTGCCCGAAAGCTAGAGATTATGATTAGCTGGAACAATGAACTATGCTGTCGTCATACAGTAGAGTTACCTAGGCACGTCTGTCTAATAACCTTCACGTACCTAGCTGAAAAATTATGAGACAAATGGTAATGAGATTGTAAATGGTATACTGGTAGATGAAAAACAGCAGGATATATGGATTCAATTATTATTATTATTATTATTATTATTATTATTATTATTATTATACGATTAAAGATTGTATGATTCAGTTTATGACTTTTTCTTTAGGTTACAGAGTACAAATCACCATACAAGCTGTCCTCAGCATTTGTTCTTGTTCTTCCTTTCTCAAATCTTCTGTAACCAATTGTGATCGATCTTTTCATACATCTTGAAGTCTTGAAGTGATTCTCTTGTTTCATGTGATCCTGCCCACTCCCCCTCCTTATGCTTCAGATATATATACATTCATTCCTAGCTAGGTCTATGTGTCAGATCTAGGGGGGGGTCAGAATCAGACCACTAGCTGTTCCATATGTCAAATTTTAAAGTAGAGAAAGGTGTGTGATTTAATATCTGGTATCTGGTGTAGTACGCACGTGACTCTTTCTCATCCATTATCTCTAGAGCATTAAATCTACATACTAGATAGCTTGCCGCGCTCGAGAGCATAGATATTTCATTCTAAATAGTCTGCCTCCACGGCAGTGGCCCCCGGAGGGCCAGCGGAGCGTCAGTCAATGGGAACAATTAGGTACCTAGGGTAGGTAGTATTCATAGAGACAAATCTTCTATGATTGGTGAATGTTTATGTTATTGCAATCCAACTCCTAGGCAAAAAATCTTTCATATACTAGGCAGGTAGGCATCTTCAAAGTGATAATCTTCAAGAACTATCTGTTTATTATTAGCTATGAGACAGGAAATTATTGTTTATTAAGTAGAATATAAGAAATTATGTATTGATGGGGTGGTCAGTGTTTATCCCTCCCGAACATTATCTACGGAGTGCCGGTACCTATCCTATCAAGTGATCTCTTAGCGTTTCACAACAAAGGGATCGTTGGAATTTGCCATTGACTTGACTAAAAGTTAGTAATAAATCTCAAAACCATCTACCGGACTACTACTCAATCCATAATAAATTTTGTAATCATATATATATATCACTGCTTGGGTACTTTACTAATTCGATCCGTCATATCATAAAAGTAGCTTTTGTAATCCCATTTACTTTTATTCCCCTTCCTCTTTCATATCTCCTTTCACTACTGGTACTCCCACTCCCTCACTCCTTCAAACAACATTGTGCATTAACTCCGACAATCATCGCTCTCCCCATCAATCTACCACCGACAACTGCATAGCGGCACGACGCCACACTTTGTGGAGATATCCGAATTTCCCATGCTACTTCGAACTTCCATCGATTTAAGGCATTGATTGCACTCGACACATTTCACTCTCTGAACTTGGTATCGTTTTCAGCCTTACGATAAAACCCTTCCTCCTTCTCATCCTTCCGACCTTCCCCACGTTCCTTCCACCATGTCTACATTGGGGATTCTCTCCACGCCCGACAAAGATCCTATGCCAGACGTCATGAATGATCCTCAATATGCGACCAATACTACAAATGGGAAGGATGAGAATGGTGATCCAGATACTTGCAGAATATGTAGAGCCGAGGCAACGCAGAGAGAACCTCTGTTCTATCCTTGCAAATGTAGTGGAAGTATCAAGTTCGTTCATCAGGATTGTTTAATGGAATGGCTATCGCATTCGCAGAAGAAGCACTGTGAACTTTGCAAAACACCTTTTCGATTCACCAAGCTATACTCGCCCAATATGCCACAGTCATTACCTACTCGCGTTTTCCTGAAACATTTTGCTTTCTACATCATCAAGAATATGGCTACATATTTAAGATTTTTCCTGGTGATTTTTGTTTGGCTTGTAGCCCTCCCATTCTTCATTCGACAAGTATGGCGATTTTTGTTCTGGTTTAGTGATGGAGGGACACCAGCCCGGAGCTCTGCAATCAACCTCAGGGGGAATGAAACGACTTTACAAGTTTTGGAAATTGCTCGCGAGGTTGTGAATTCTGCTTGGAATGAGGGGATGACTCCCGTAACGCCTCTCAATGCTAGTCATACTTCACCTGCTGGAATCGGAGGGGTCATGGAAAAGCTTATGGGTATCATAATGCCTATTTCTCAAACACTCAATATCAGTGGTTCGGACCCTCTCACAGCTGGTTTCTTCAAGTCTCTTTATTACGGCTTTGGAATGACCAGTGCGGTACCTTCGGACGCCTCGATCAACGGTACAGGCATGTTCTCAACGACGTCCCTATCTGGGGTTCAGGGTCATTCGCTCCTAAGTAATGTCTCTTTCTTGGCAAATATGACTAGGTCCCCATGGCTGAATCAAGCCATTGTCGACATGACCGAGGGTTATATCATAACTATAGTGATCGTGGTTACATTTATTCTTGTCTTTTTGATACGTGAATGGGTAGTTCAACAACAACCTGTAATCAATATGGGCGCAGAGTTTAATGCGGATATGGCTGCCGGTGGTGCACCTCCTCGGGAAGATTTACCAGTCGACGTCCATGACCTGCAAGAACAAATGGAGGAGCGCATCCGAATTCAAAGAGAGCGACTCGACCAAGTTCGTGATAGAGCGATCGCTCATGCTCGAAGAGGCCGGAACAACAATGGCGAGCCTGGTGTTCAACTGGCTGTACCGGCAGAGATGCGCAACCCCAATGGTCCTTTACCTTTGCCTAACTTTAATATTGAACCTGTTTCAGCAACTGAACCTGACGAACTAAGAATCCCACCTTGGACCCTCAATAAGCAGCTAGATCCTTCTGACCCAGAGGTTCAGCTTACTGATCAATTCTCAGCCATATGGCGCCGAGCTGGAGGAGACCCTAAAGAAGTCTTGAAAATAATAGATCAGGAAGGGCTAGGAGACCGAATGCAGTATTGGGTCGATGCCATGAATCTACGGTTGCAAGATGGAAATTCTCAAGTGGCTAACCATCTTGATACAGCCAAATCAGCCAGTAGTAGTAGGGCCCCACTGGTATCAGATCCACATCGAACGGCCGGTATGAGCAATGCAGCCGACTCAAGGAAGGGGGTTGGGGTGGACAAAGGAAGTGTCGGCTCGGGTATTTGGGAGGAGATGCCCCAGCCTCTTCAGAAAAAAACCAATAATTCAACGTCAAACGGAGAATCTAGCCAGAGCTCTATATGGATTTCAGCAGACGAAGAAAATAATAACGAATTGTGTATGACATCGGGGCATTGGCGAAGGGAAAAGAATTCTGACTCGAATATTCCAGACGAAACTGAGACCAAGTACCCGATGATTTCGGGTGGGCGAACTCCTGCATTCCCCAATCGAGAGCCATATCCACTCCCACTATCTCAAAATAGGCCCAGGGCTATCTCAGATGCTCCTCATTGCCGCGACAAGTCACCATTAGGTCGGAACAATTGGGCCTTCTCCGATCTTCCCGATGAAGACTTTTCTGACCAAAATCTTCATCTGTTTCAGAATAAAAACCCCAACGAAGATGACATGATTTCCATGGCCCAAAAGGCAGTAGACGATTTAGATTTGCACGACGGGGTGACCTCAGATTCAGATGTTGGTCCGAGCGATGCGCAATCACCTTCGTACACCCAGAATGATCAAACCCACGACCTGGATTATGATGGACCATTGGAGATAGTTGGCGAAGATGGTGTCAGTCGAACCGCTGCGAATTGGGTGGATGTTTTCGAGAACAATCCCATCTCTGATGATGACGAAGAAGACAATTTTGATGAAACGGAAGAAATTCCTTTTGCTCCGGACACTCCTCTACCACCTCAGCAACGGGGCATTATTCTCCATCGACCGGCGGAACCGGAAGGTATTGTTGGTAACGTTGCAAATTGGCTCTGGGGCAGACCTGGCGTTGCTTTACGAGAGGATGATATCGGTGCGAATGATGAACATGTGATTGAAGATATTGCAGCTGAAGCCCCATTTGTACCAGTGGCACAAGCCCGTCGCGATGGCTTTGATCGCAGAGGCGCTGGAAATGAAGAGGTTAACGAAGCACACGAAGCTGCCATTGTGGAAGCCGTCGATCCTGAAGGAGATATTGAAGATGGTGAAGATTTTGATGGTATAATGGAACTCGTCGGTATGCGGGGTCCACTGTTCGGCCTCGTTCAGAACGCTATTTTTAGTGCTTTTCTCTTGGGGATCACAATAGGGATTGTTATTTGGATTCCATACAACATCGGTCGGATATCCATCCTCCTTTTGGCAAATCCTGGTCCAGCATTCAAGCTCCCTCTTCGATTCATCTTTGGGGCTGCGGCTTTTATTCAAGACACTGCATTAGTAATCTTAGGGCTCTTATCGTATTGCTTCATTGCTATCGCTCAAATACCATTTCGTCTACTTACTCTCTCCAGCTTACAGGGAGGGCAGGATGCTCTTAGACTAGCTCAAGCTGCCTTCGAACGAGTCGTGAATGGGACCGTTGATAGTATCATCCACATTGCGGATTCTGAGATATTCACGTTTTCAGCTGCCTCACATGAAGCTCTGATGGTGATTAAATCTAACTTCTTGGGTACACTCGCAACTATCGGGAACGGATTTATGTTTCTGTTATCAGGAAGTTATCAAGTGACCGTCGCACATATCGAAAACCTGACTACTTCTCTGTTTAAAGCCGTTGTATCCTTTGTCTTCGGAATACCCGCATTCTTAGCGCGGCCCGATTCTTGGGTTATTAGTCTAGAAGTCCCCAAGCGACTAACACCATTAGATCCAGCCTTAAGCGTGTGGGGTGGTCTAGATCGAATGTGGGCTACGCTGGCAGGTTTCACGACCCTTACTGTATTAGGCGGTCTTTACGTCAGGAGAGGTACACCTTTCTCAGCAGAGCAGGGTAATGTACGAGATGTGGAAAACGGGGTGATTGATATGCTCAACCAAGCAGGTGGAGTCATGAAAGTGATTTTCATCATCAGCATCGAAATGCTTGTCTTCCCCTTGTATTGTGGTCTTCTACTCGATGCAGCTCTATTACCATTATTCGAAGGTGCTACTATTATGTCCCGTTTCAATTTCACTAGTCGGTCACCTCTTACTTCCATATTCGTACATTGGTTTGTTGGAACTTGTTATATGTTTCATTTCGCCTTGTTTGTGTCCATGTGTAGGAAGATAATGCGGAAGGGAGTTTTACGTAAGAATCTCGATCAATTCTCATCTCAAGAAGCCATTGCTAACGTTATCAGATTTCATCCGTGACCCTGATGATCCGACCTTTCATCCTGTTCGTGATGTACTGGAACGAAACGTGACAACCCAACTACGAAAAATCTTGTTCAGCGCTTTAGTTTACGGGGCTCTAGTCGTTATTTGTTTAGGTGGCGTTGTTTGGGGACTTGCATTTGCATTCAAGGGCGTTCTTCCGATCCATTGGTCCTCAAATGAACCGGTGCTAGAGTTCCCCGTCGATCTTCTCTTTTACAATTTCTTGATGCCTCTGGCAGTCAGGTTCTTTAAACCTTCTGATGCTTTGCATTCAATGTATAGCTGGTGGTTCCGTCGGTGTGCTCGATGGTTGAGGTTGACCTGGTTCATGTTTGATGAAAGACAGCCAGATGAGGAGGGTCAAATTGTCCGCCGATCGTGGAAAGAGTATTTCCTAGCCACAACGCCCCAATCCGTGGAGAACATTAGCGATGATAACATTCAACTCATACACGATGGACGATATGTAAGAGCTCCCGCATCAGATCAAGTCAAGCTACCAAAAGGTACAAAGACGTTCCTCGAGGTTGACCGTAACAACAACCGCTTAGATGGTGCCAAGGACAGTTTTGATGGTGTTCATGGACGGAATCCTGAGAATTACAAGTTGGTTTACGTACCACCATGGTTCCGCCTGAGAATCTCAACATTCATTCTTTCCATCTGGCTCTTCGCTGCAGCAACAGGAGTTTGCATCACCATCGTGCCACTGGTCTTTGGAAGATATATCTTCGCAAAAGTTATTCCAGCGGATGTTCGTAAAAACGATGTGTATGCTTTCTCCATCGGAATATACATACTAGGGAGCGCACTCTATGCTCTCTTACACCTTCGAACCGGTTTGGCAACGCTTCGTAATTCGCTATATATTAATGGAGACACACCAAGCATAATATTCACCCGCCTAGTGAAGGTTACTGTTCGTGTAGCGCGAATTGTATGGACTTACACCGCTTTCATCCTTCTGCTTCCTACCTTATTTGCTTTCCTCGTGGAATTTTATTTTATCATTCCCATGCATACTTACTTCTCACCGGACGAGAGGCACGTGGTCCATTTTGTACAAAGTTGGACACTAGGCCTCTTATATGTTAAATTGACCACGAGAATCATTCTATGGCATGAGGGCAGTCGACCAGCGGAAGCACTACGTGCTGTTACTAGAAATGGCTACTGGAACCCGGATGCAAGGCTGGCTACGAGATCTTTCATTTTCCCAGCCACCCTTGTGCTCTCAATAGCTCTTGGTGTTCCCTATATACTCGCTCAATTCGCAACCAAAACGTTCTGGAGGAATGGTACCGAATTAGAGTTGATACATGTGCATAGATACGCTTATCCGATGGTCCTGGCTATGCTAGGAGCGGTTTGGGCTCTGTGGAAAATGGCGGAGATGGTGAGAGGGTGGAAACAGAAGATTAAGGACGAGGTTTATTTGATAGGGGAGAGATTACACAATTTTGGGGATAACAGAAAGGTAGTTGGAACTGCCACTGGCTTGGGGGGTATGGGCGTAAGGAGGATTGATACATGAAGACACGGGTACCTGAGCTAGACGAAGCTTTGCGTTAGCACAGACGATCATGATTGCCATCCGATTAGGAATTAATTCGGACTCCCCTCGGTCTCTAATAAAACCAGGGAGTAGGGCATGTATTCTAATATTTGTAAATGTTTAAGCGGGAAAATGGAGTTACGGAGGATACCTCGGAGCACAGGAATATTTTATGTTTAAAGATTTTATGACCTTTTCAAGTGTGATTGGCGCGGCTTGGGCTAATTCTCCTTTTCGTCACATGGATTATTCATAACTTTACCAATATAAATGCTCCCTACCACAAATGCTTTTGGCTCATTCAATTCTTCTGGTATGTAATGGTAAACCTACTTTGTTGTTATCGGGTTATTCCATGCGGAGGTAGTCAAGGTGTGGAGCTCATTACCCCATCCTTGGTTATCATATACGGTAAGATAAACACAATGCCAATTGCGATTTCCTATTTCCCACGTGTTCCTGAATAGCAACAAAATGTGGACAGCGAGCTCACGACCGAACAAACGGGCACAAATTACCATCTTAAATCACTCAACTAGATATAGGTCCAGTCGCGTTAGGTTCGGATTCTCTCACAAAATTATCCACTTTGTGCATTCTTCCAATTATATACTCTGCTAAGCTTCCCTGTTTTAAACAATTTTAACCGGGTTAGATCCCTATCCAGTTAAGGGAGTTAAGACGGTATATCTTTGAATAATTGAAGGGCTGACTGCTACTATTCAATATCTCTGGTAGCACTCATCAATGGTTCGAAGTGCCACTTCCTGTTATCGTACCTAATTATTGATCGGATTATTATCCACGTGCAGCGTAGATCTTCCAGTCGGATGAATTGCCCGGTTTGTCTGTCATGGACATCTTGTTCCATGTGTGTTGAATCATTGATACATCAAATTTATAAATAGGTACGCCAATTCCTCTTTCTCATGAAAGGTCTTTGGGCTGTTTCGTCATTAAAAATCCTATCGTTTATCAATAATATTCCCCCGGATTCCTACTTTGCAACTTCCAGTCTTCCTTCAGCACATCGCTTCATTCAACAGTAACAAACATGAGATCTATTCGTCCAACTAGCCTTGTCGAGGCATTGCTACTCAGTTCCTTTTGTCAAGCAAGTACCTTTCTGGCACCCGAACAGGATATTCTTCTTCCATCAAGTGGGGTTTCCACCAACCCATTGACCCTTTTAGGGGCCAATAGTCCTTATTTTACTGGTGGGTTTACTCAAAAGCTCCTTGAATGAATGGAGTATCATTTTATTCGACTGACGCCCAAAAGTGAGGTACTTGGAGATGCTAATCAAAACTAGGGCCAAATGTCCACGGCATCAGCAATCAAGTTCCTGATAACTGTTACGTAGAGCAAGTAGCGTATAATGTTAGACATGGAAGTCGATATCCGGATTCGGGGGCATATGCGCAATGGACTACCTTGTATGCTGAGATCCAAGCTGCGAATTTCACTTCCACTGGTTCTTTAGCGTTCCTCAAATCCTGGAGGCCAGTTTTGACGAATCCCACACTTCAGATCGCTCAAGAAAGTCCCACCGGATATAAAGAAGTGTATGATCTTGGCTACCAACTGCGGACTCGGTACCCAAATCTTTACTCCTATGGGCAGCCTTTCATAAGCTGGGCCAACCTGTATCCCCGGGTTGTTCAAACCGCTCAAAATTTTGTAAGGGGGTTTCTTGGGTCTACAGCAAGTAGTCTTGGTATGGTAGTTACTGTTAACTCTACGGGAAGTGAGTCGGCGCTTTTTGATAGCTTGAGTCCGAGTGATTTGTGTCCCGCATTTGTGGATGGTAACGGCGGAAAAGAATGTAAGCACCATTATTCTTAACTTCTCCAACTCGGCATCTGGTATTCAATTCTTTTTATTCTGGCTGACCAGTATCAGATGTAACATGGAACTCAATCTATCTTCCTCCAATCCAAGCACGCCTCGAGTCATTAATCACGGGAAATCTGAAATTTTCAACCACGGATATCTCCATCATGCCTTATCTTTGCGGGTTCGAATCCCAAATCACAGGTACAATTTCCCCATGGTGCAGTGTATTTACGGATGAGGAACTCAAGAAGTATGAATATGCGCAAGATTTGAGATATTATTATGGAATGGGGCCGGGTGAAGATTTGCCTTCTAAGATGATGCTTCCATATCTTAATGCTCTCGTTGGTATCTTGGAACAAGGCCCGGATATCAACGGAACTTTTGTCAATGGGAGCATCTTTACATTGCCTAGCATCCTCACTGCCTTTATGAACGACGGACAGATCGCGGAACTCGGAGCTGTAACTGGTGTATGGGACAACACCACCTCCTTGGGTGATGGAACAAAGATTCCACGAGAGTACAAATACATCTCGAGTCATTTCGTTAGCATGAGAGGCACAGTGGCGTTTGAACGAATGAACTGTGCTACCTCCGGAGATGCAACCTCTAGCAACTTTACGGGCTCAGCACCGAATTCATACAGAAACCCGAACTTGTCGGCCACCTCGACCAATGCAACATATATCCGTATACTCCTCAATGACGTTGTGTACCCAGTACATTTATGTCGGTCTGGGCCTGGTTCCAGTTGTCTCCTCAGCGACTACTCGGCACTGATCAAGGGCAAGGTTGACACAGCGGGAAATCTTCCCACTCGATGCAATGTTACAGTTTCTGGCGCGCCAACGAAAGTTAAGGGAGCTAGCTTCTTCACGGATTTGACACTTTCATGGCTGAAAGCTGTTGTTCCATAAAAGGATGCTCTTCGCTGTGCTGGTGGATAATGCATAATAAAACAAAGAATGATCAATCATCAATGTAGACAAGTTGATTGTATTCATCAGTACAATATCAAGACATTCTGACAAGTTGACAGCCCTACTTTTTCGTGCTTCTGCCTTTTTTGTGGCGTGATACAGAGGTATCTTAAAATCAAGTTTTGCCTTAAAAGAAAGAGGTTTGGAAAAGATGGTACGACGGTCAGTAAAGTGATTCAATAACTGGGAATTTCATTCAAAGTACAAAAACGAAGCTAAGTCTGAGTTGCAATATGACTGGAAATAGATAAAATTTCAGTTGAACTATTAGTCTATCACTTAGATAGGTAAAACGACACAAAAAGGATATTTCGCAACAAAAATTGCAACGCCATAGCCCTCCAAGCTTGAGCAGTCCCGTTGAAACGTAGAGATTGAATTTAACTCTAGCGTAAAATCCCCCCAAACCCCATTACTTTCCAAACCAAACCCCAAGCCTGGGTATAAATCCAAATTTGATGAACGAAAATCAATTGAGTAGCCCAACCAACCAAAGGGAAGAGAAAAAAGACTTCCCAAGTAACTGAAGAGTGGTAACATGACATCATATAAGCACGCTCACGGCCAATTCTCCAGGATCCATGACATAATACGGCGCAATTCCTTCACTCATCGCCTCACTATTCTCCTTGAATTTTCTTGCTGCGACGTCGAGATCTAGCAACAACTTTTCAGCTGCCCTTCTTACCCCCTCTGTCCTCCTCCCGGTATCTCCTGGCCCAGCGAATCTTCCCCGGGGATTGATTGTGGCGTCTCTCAGTTCCCTTGCATAAGCCGAAAGTGTTTGATCTTCGGCAACTCTATAGCTGAGTAGGTAGGGAAGTTGCGATGCTTGAATCCAGACTGATGGGTCATTTACTGGGAGAGAATTGATGACATCGACCTCCTTGTACCTCTGAAGTGCGCTCAGACTTCCAGGGAGTGGTTGTTGTAGGGATGGTGGTTTGTTAGGGACGAACGACATATAGTAATTTTGGGGGTAGTTTATAGCATTATGCTGAGGCGAGGCAATATGAATGCACATTGTTATCGCGTTCGTTAATTCATCAAGAGTCCTGATACTCGGGAAGGTGGACATCTGCCCACCCATTGGCGATTGCATCTCATTACACCAAGTAGACACACAGGTGTCTTTTGCAACGTCAGCATCACTGGTGTAATATGTGGCGAGCATAGAAGAGACAAATTCAAACAGGATTGGCCACAATATGGACATGTTTTTCCCGTATGCATAGTTGTGAAATCGGCGGTCGCTCTTGTCGTTTAGGGACGAAAGAGGAAAGCCACGAGTAATGAGAGAAGTTGGAACATAGTTGACAGTCCAGTTGAAGTTTCTGTAAGAGCTGAGAAGATACTCGTAGGTTTGCCGCTCACTGAACCCATTGATTTTGGTTACGACCTGCGGGACAAGAGCCTCGCGGGCCGAGGCGTTAAGAGAGAGAGTTTTAAACCTGTTATATCACAGTCGATCAGCTGTTGTCATACAATGTCACCCAGGAATTTTTGAGAAAAAGAAAAAAATTCGATGGCAAAACATACCAATGAGGTTCCAAAATCTTGTAAACGATGTGGTCACTTGGAAAGCTTCTATAAGCCGCAACAGCACTTGCCTCCTCCACAAAATGGCAATCATTGAGATGTAATGTCAGCTCATGATGAGTCCAGTCGGCAATCAAACTACACATTTTGGCATATCTCCATGGCCAATCATCGTGCTCATTATCCTTTGGATCCTTTGGATTGATTCTTTTATTGAAGATCGTGACCGAATTCTCCATGCTGACTTTGTAATCCAAAACAATAGCCAAAGGATGAAGATCACCATCTGCATTTAGATGGAACAATGTTACAGAGGCGCATCCAAATCTTTTGCCATTGTCGGATTTGAGAATGGCGTCGGGCGAAGCGCCAGCCCATTCGCGGAAGAAACTACAATCTTGGATATAGAAGGAGTTTGAATTGAATCTCTCAAGGAGACTATGCATTTCCTTATTGCCTTGATCAAAGGCAGCTTTTTTGAACCTATCAAGCCAAGTTTGACCGGCCAGAGAGATGGATGAAGGATTAGGACCGGTAAAATATTGTTGGGCAAACACTGCATCACAATACCAATCCTTACGATAGCCAATGCTGGGTTCAGTTCCAACGTTCTTCTCTTCATTGTGTAGAGCCATCATTCTTTCTTCTAACATTGCCATGGTAGTTCCATTGTAAGGGTCTCCGAATAGAAGATTTGAGATCTCTGGCGGAATCCTGGGGAGAAGTGAGACCGAGACGTCAACGAATCGCTTGAGGTTAAATATTTTAAGCAGTCCTACACGATCATCGAGAGGTATCCATTTCAAGTGAGGGGGGTATAAGGGAGTTGTGCTTCCCGGAAGTGCCCATTGATAGAGTGCTCGTTGTGTCTCGAATTTGCGAGGTATGAATGGTCTCTCTGCCTCGAAACCTTGGGCCCTAAAATTGTCCGCGTACCTAAGGTGTAAGTTAGTTTTAGGTGTATTATACAATATATCCATAATATGATACCTCTCCTCCAGTCTCGCGAACAATTTTGCAGTTGCTTCATTGATCTCAGCGGGCGTTGCAACGATTGTGCCTGCGACTTTTGGTTGGGTCTTCTTAGGCCTCCGGATTAGCCTTCGAAATATGTTTGGCCTCTTCTCTTTCGTACCATTCACCATCTTCGAGTTTTCTGGTGACCTAGCTGTGGGTCCATTCGCCGTTGTAGCTCCGCTGGTGCCATTTACAACATTCATTCCCTGAGAAGCGGACATGATTGGAAATTTTGAGAAGAGCTTTACAAAAGAGAGACCATATTGAGTGGCTAAACAGCATTTATGAATAAACATTGAGGTGTCAATATTTATTTGTAGATGGAATGGAAAAGAAAATGTGGAGTGGGACGAAGGACAGAATAGGAAGTGCTATGGAATGAACTCGCAATACAGAAATCAGAGATCTACCAAGACCTCTCTATTTGAAACTTTCGGTGAAAAGACCGTGAAATTCTGACTTGTTCAAAATACTCTTGAAGAAAGGAGCCGGAAATCACCCAGTTACCACCATGAAATTAATAAATGGTTTGATGTGATAACTTACGCTGGGTGTTGTAAAAAGAGGGAAGTGTGGAAAGCATTGACAATAGATACCCAGTGGAATGTGTATTGTCGCAAAATAATTTTATTGGGAAACAATTGTTGCGCCGCATTGCATACCTGAAGAAAAGGGTCTTATTTCTCCCAACTTATAACTTGCGTCAAGAGCTTGAGGGTAATTTCGATGGGGGGTGGTCAAGCTTGACAGTTTGACAGACCATGAAGGTAAAGAAGAGATAGATTTTGACACAGACCAAATTTACAACATCGCCGTGACAGAAGATTTGCCATTAAGAAAATAATTGAGAAGCGCATATTTGGATAAGTATAGGATAAGCCCTCTAAAGGTTTGACATTGAAACAAAGTAGAAATTGCAATGACTTCGAGAGAGAGGTTTCCAAGCTCGATGCGAATCGACCACCCAACCAAATTTTCCATGGCATCTATGAGAGAACTACTCATTCCGTATACATATTTCTGTCACTGATACCACCCTCCCAGACTACGGATGTGATTTAATGATCAATCGCACAATTCTTGGACTTCCTCTTCATCCCCTGCCAATCTGTAGTTGATGCTCGGAGTTCCATTCCTTCGCACCTCAATATCCTGTATGACGCCCCATTTATATAGATATATCGATTCAATGCTCTTGCCTGCCTCGCCTTCCTCGACTTTCAGATACTCGCACTGTCGATACATTTAGCCCGCCCAATTGCATTTCATTTCATCGATTTCGTTCTGCAGTGAGTTACAACGGAGTAGGCTTTTGTGAAATCCGCAGATGCTTGCTATCGCGTTTGCCCCTCATTCAGCCTCTTCCCTGTGTCGACGTCCAATGCGATCCTGGTCTGCCCTAAAAGTTGTCGCGATAGTTAACTTGGAGACTCTGTTTGATTACCAGGGTAGAATTCCTGCACCGTTGATCCTTTTTTGTTTTGTTGAGTTGAAGTTAGGGTGTTTGGATTTCCAGGTTCGGGACATGTCTGTATGATTAAATTACTGAGAAAGGCGATTCACTCACTCACTCGTATGTGCAACCATCTAAGAGGTAGACTCCTGAAGGAAAAGATAATACCAATATCCGAAATGTAAAATTCCCACGGAAAATATTTGGGTAGAGTTTATCTCATCTTCAGACCCTTCAATAATTACATTTGTATGAAATCTATAAACTGATTAATAAAATGCATATAAAGCACTTTATACAATCATCAAAAGATCTGAAACAATTTGAATATAGCTTTAATATAAAAAATAACAATTCGATTTTTTTTTCGAATATTATTTAATTAATTAAAAATTTATTAATAATTATAATCTTTTGAAATGGGTTCAATAAATAAAATTGAATTTTCTGATTATTTTTATATGTATTATATTATTATATTATTATTCAATTAAATATATATATATATTATTGAAAGTTGTAAAGTAAGATTTCAAAAAAGTAATATTTTATAATCTTAAACATTTTATTTCTTCAAATTTAATAATCATAATCTTTTTTGAAGAATTTATTTATATTTTAAAGATCTCTTAATTGATTTTATTTTCAAAATATAAATAAATTCTTCATAAATAATTATGATTATCAAATTTAAAGAAATAAAATATTTATAAATTATAATCCTAAATAATAATACTTTTTATTTTCCTATTATTCCATTATTATTTATTCTTTTATATAAAGAATTATATTCCAAAATTCTTTTAAAGAATTTGATTTTTATAATATAAATAAATTCCTTGAAAAGGATTATAATTATTAATTTCAAAAAAATTAAATGTTTTCTTCAATTATTTAATCGATCTAATATTTCAAGTATTTCATTTCGAATAAAAATAACCCTTCTCATTATTATTATTATTATTATCATTATTATCATTATTATTATCATTATCTCTTCAACTTTTATTACTTTCTAATATCTTCTGAATAATTCCATATATTCTTAAATAGCTTTAGATTCTTTTATATTTTGAAAAATAGTTATTTCAGATTTTTAAAAACTTAATTTCATTTCCATTTTCTATTCAAAATATTAATTAATATCACGGGTTCACTATCCGTTCCTAATTAATCTGTATAAATGCTTTAGGTGTTCATTTATTTTATAATCGGTATTTTTTTTAATACTTTTTTTTTTCTTTGTAGAATATTATTATATAATTAAGATGTATTTCTATATTGTAATAGTATATTTTATTTTTCAAAAGATTTTGTTATTTAATATAAAAATGGTTCAATTTTGTTATATAGAAAAAGAAATCATTTCAAATAATGAAATACGAAATTCTATGATATAAAATTGTAATATAAGAAATTTTGATTTATAAATAATTTATATTTTGATATTTCGAAATAGATTTCGATATTGTGATTTAGATATCTATTGATATATTTATAAAACTATTTTGAGTTTGTTTTATAGAAATAATAAATTGATAAAATATTTTTTGATTTTTAAAATGTGTTTTAAAAATTCGATTATTATAATAAATATTTTTGAATTAATTGTTTTTATAAATGTTAAATTATTAATAAAGATTTGTTATAATATTTATAATATTTTTGGTTAATAATAATGATTTATATATAAATTATTAATTGTTGATAATATAAAGTTTATAGATTTTCAATAATAATTAGAATATAAAAGTTTCGAATTATTTATTTTATTTGTATAATTTTATAGAAGAAATTTTTATTTTGATAGAGTTATTTTGTAAAAAAGTTTATAAGTTATATAATGAATTGGAAATGAACAAATCGGATAATATATAATTTTTGGTTTAGAATATTGAATATCAAAAATATTTAATTATAATAAATGTAAATATAAGTATTTTTTTGTATTTTTATTAATTTTGTTACTTTCGATAAATTACAAAGAATTTTGTTTTGTTTAAAGAAAATAAAATGAAAGATTTAGTTTAATAAAATGAATATTAGAATTGAAAGTTAGATTTATAAATCTATTGAAAGAATGATATTATATTTTTCGATATCGAATGAAAGAAGTTTTTTTATATGATTTTTTTATTAGAAAGATTAATATGATAAAAAAAATAAAAGAATATTGAAGGTATCATAAATGAAATATCAGAATTTATTATAATAAACTTTTTTTTGAAGAAATTTGATAATCTTTATATATTTATTGATATAAAACAAAAAATTATTATAAAATTCGATAAATTCAAAATATAGAATAAAATATTATTTACTTTTTTTTTATACGGAATTGGAATATCTTAGAATTTTTAATAATAAGATTTTTCGAAAAATAATTATAATATTAAAATAAAAAATTATAAATTATCACGGGATAGTATGACTACAGAGCACTTTCAGGGATCAGGGAATAGATGGTACATGTGATTGGTAGAGTAAAAGAATTGAATGATTTGTCTTTAATTATATGAATCAAAAGCTGTATATATAGAACAAATGAATGATTATTTAATTGATATATATTTTAATTAGGTTAGATCTTTGTTTATTAGTATATCAGGATCATTTTATCAATTGATAAATTGATAAAGGTTAGAAAATCTTTCATTTTGATTGGAAAGTATATATTTTGATTCTTTGTAGAATATAAAAGATTATAAAGCTTTCTGTAATATACCCCCCAAATCGAAAGGCGATTTGAAATAAATGAAAAGGTATAGAAAGTAGCAATTTATATGATTCGTGAATGAATATATAAGGCGATTATAAATAGATATCAATAAAAGAGTAATATAATATATAAACCTAAAATGATTTTGGTATCTTTGGAATAGGGAAGAATTTGATTATATATAAAT
Source organism: Stromatinia cepivora (assembly GCA_014898415.1). Classification (NCBI taxonomy): domain Eukaryota; kingdom Fungi; phylum Ascomycota; class Leotiomycetes; order Helotiales; family Sclerotiniaceae; genus Stromatinia; species Stromatinia cepivora. The sequence goes on along the minus strand of RCTD01000017.1, from coordinate 34,865 downwards.
CACAAATTTCTTTTGATCTTCGATTTATTACCTGTAATATTCTTTGAAATCAAGATTTTGAATAATAAAAAGAAAGTTTTCTATTAGGAGAATATAGGAGAATGATTGATTCTGTAGTATAGTAATTGAGAATGTATATAGTTGTTAGGTTATAGTATATTGATTATAATGATGAAGTAAAATGAATGAATTTTTAAAGATATATGGATTTCTTTTTTGTGTTTTTGTTTTTGTTTTAATTAAGTTTTTATTGATCATTATTATATCTAAGATTTCGGAGTTTAAAAAGATTAAATAAGTGAATCTTAGTATAAAAGAGGTAGGTCGAGATACATGCATCCCGATAGCACGCTGCAAGGGGAAATAGGAATTGGAATTGATTAGATTATATTATAAAGATTTCAAATAGTAAAATTAGTAGATTTAAATAATGATTTGGATTATGCATAAATGAGGTACAAAAAGACTAATAGAAAACGATTGATTTCTTTTAAGGAAAGAGGAGCAAAGCTTTCTCTTATATTTAACTACGAAGAGTTATATAATTATATAATTACGAATTAATTATATATTAAATCTTAATATCCCAATTTTCTTATATCCTTCCCTTTCCCGGGATATATATTCTACTTGACTTTAGAATAGTTATAAAAGATAAAAAATCAAAAAAATTAAAAAACAATTAGATTAAGGAAAGCCAATTAGAATATCAGTAAACTAGAATAATAAGCAATTTTTAAGATTGTTTTTAAAAAATAATATACTTTAGATTCTTATTGATTTAAATTTGCTTTTATCATCTTTTTACCAAATTCAATAGAAATTTCAAATTCCTGAAAAGTATTTTTATTGTTTTTTTTATTTCCAATCTTTTTTGAATATTTAGCTGAATATTTTGTAACAGATTTTGTACTTGTAATTGAACTTTTTGATGATTCCTGAATATGATTTAAATAACAAATAGGGATTTTTAATATTATAAACTTTTGTTCAATATTAAAAGAATGATCTTTTCTTTTATTATTAGATCTTGTAAAAAGCTTCTTTATTGAAAAATGATTCATTTATTCTCCATCTGATTCACAATCTATATTAAAGATTGAAATAATACCTTATATTTCAAAAAATCTAATTAGGGGTTCTGAAGATTGGATTACTTCAAAAGAACTAAATAATATTATAGATTAATTCTGAATCGATTCTTATTCTACAATTTCTTTTCTTTTTTTAATAAACTTTTTTAGTATAGATTAAAATTTCCTAATAGGGGATTCTTTATTAATTAGATTTATAACCTTTTAATTGTCAATGTTTTTTCTATGAAGGAATTCATTATTTTCAAGATCTTTATTGCAAAGAACTTTTTGCTTTTATAAAAGTATATTATAATTTATAAATAATGATCGATTTCTTTATTACTTTTCCTTATTTTGGAATATTTCAAATTAGATGATTAGATCCATTATTGTAAGATTATATTATTGTTTATATTAAAATTCGAATTCATTATTATTGATTTCGAATAATCTGTTTGTTATTCTTTTAACAATATTAGAATTTCAAAATAAATATTTTAAAAGGATTATAGAAAGATAATCTTGTAGAATAAAATTGATATTAAAAAAAGGATTAAGGGATATAAAGATCTTTTTTATTAAATTCGTTTAATTCAAAAAGGATAATTTGATTTTAGAAAGATCTTTGAAGGTTTTTGTAAAAACTATTATTCTTTATATTCTTTTCGTTCAAAATTATAATTAAATAGGAGATTGATATCAAAATCGATTTATAGAATTTAAAAGAATTGATATATCTTAAAATAATATTTGATTGTATTACAATTGTTCAGGATTCAGATTTAATTAAGGTTTTTTAATAAAATTGATTCTTTTGTTTAACCTTCTAGAAAGCTTTTTTTCTTATTGTTTAATCAAAATTATATTATAATTGATGAATGAAAGAATACTTTTTTAGAAATTTTCGAATTAAATTGTTGTTATTATTTAATTTATAAAATGTAAGGATTTGATATTCTTTATAGGAACTTTTAATCGATTTCTTTGATTTAAAAAGATTGATTATAATAATCATTTTCTTTAAAATTTCCTTTTGTTTATTTTTGGAAATTAAATGGAAAAGGTTAAAAAAGGAATAATAAAGATTAAACTTTTTATTATAATTAGGAAAATGTAATATAAATAAAGGTATTAATACAAAACAGAATTTTTTATTCTTTTAAATATAGATAATAGTATATTATAATATAGGATCATATTTTAAAAGGAATTGAATAATCGAAAAGTAGCAATTCGGAAACGGGTTTTCTTTAAAGATTCTATAGAAATATTATTTGTAGATAATGAGAATATTTTTATAAATATTTCATAAATTGAATCTATCTTTTTATTTGAAGATATATTGAAATAAAGGGATATATAGGGTAAATTGATTTTTAAAGGATTCTTTGTTTAATAATCTTAATAGAAAAAGATTATTTTTGAAAGCTTTATTAGAGTTAAAGAAATAGAAGTTTTTTATCGAACTGAATTAATTAAGATCGAAGGTTTATTTTGATTATTTTAGAGTCAAAGATTAATACAAATAGAATTAAGGGTAAAATATCTTTATTAATTTTATTTTGTTAATATATTTTCGATTTCTAATAATAATAATTAATCTATTTTGTAGTTTCTTGGCCGAAATATATTTCGATTTTAGATCGAGGAGTTTTGCTAGGGTATATAAATAATATATATATAAAATATCTATAATGATTTGTTCTTTTGATAATATAACAATTTTTTATTTTATTTGATTGATAATGTATTTATTGTTTATTAAAAAGTATTATCTCTTTTTAAATTAGTAATCTAAATTGTAAGAGCAGTTTTTCAGTTCTTATAAAGAATTTAAGATCGTTTTAAAATTATTGAAGGTTGAATTATTATTGTTTGAAACAAATTTAGTATTATAATTAGTTGTATAACAATAAGGTATAAATTTGTTTAAAATAGATAGATGAAAAAGGACTTTTTTCGAAAGATCAAAATGATAATCTTTCTTTTTCTATTTGTTGATATTCATAATTGTAGATTTCGAAATTGATATAATTATTTAGAAATGAAGAAGTTGATGTATATGAGGGATATTTAGTATAATAATTATTTTTAATTGTTTTTCAATATTAGATTTCTTTTCATTATTATTATTATTGAAGGGTATCAGAGTAATTTCTATAATAATTATTTTGTGGATAGATTTATTTTTTTATTGAATTTCAAAGGGGTTTTTGTTTTTATAATATTCTTTTAGAAATCTGGGATTATCAAAAATAAATCTATAGATTTTGAAGATAGGATTCTGTATAAAATTATAAAGGAAAGATATTCAATCTTTTTTGTTCTTTATATTAACTTTTATAATGAATTTATATATAATATAGAAATCTATAAAGCTATACTTTTTGGCTTTTTTGCCTTTTTTTTGTATAAAATATTCAATTATATATTTGTTTAGAAACTTTACAAGGATTTAAGGGTTGAAATGAAAGATATAATAAACTATATCCGTTTTTATTGAAATACTATTTAAACTTATATTCTTCGATCAAAAACAAACGAAAGTTTTTCCTTAAATAATTATTTAAATTCTTTTAAGATTTTTAAGATCTTTTTTAACTCTATTATAATATTGTTCAATAAATTGAATTGTATTATTGTTTTTAACAAAATAATCGGTTTTAAAGAGATCAATTATTTTATAAAGTTTCTAATTTTCGATTCAATCTTTTATTTTATTTACAAAATCTCTAATAAGATCAGTAATATTTATAAAATAATTGAATTATTATTTAAGAACATTATATTTTTCCTTAACTTTAAGAATTTCAATAAATATAAATACTTCGATTTTGTTATTAAAAGAATAATTCTTATATCAAATAAGAAAAGGGGTATTATTATCAATAAAGTGAAAGGTTATAATCTGATTAAATTTTTCTCTAAATATTATATTAAAACTTAAATGAAAGTTTATATAAATAATAAAATAAATATAAATAAAGAATTAATAATTTCAAATCAAATTATTAAAGAAATCAGATTTAAAAAGAAAATATTGAATTGTTTAAATACTATTTAGAAATTATTCGTAAATTGTTTAAAGGCAAAATCGATAATATAATAAGTTTTTCAAAAAGAATTCAAATATCCTTTTTTTTTTAAAGATTATAAAGTTTTTTTTGTCGAGTTTTTTAATTGGTGGTCAGAAATTTGTAACAATAATTTTTCTTCAATTTATTATATTTGTTTTTTTCCTTTGGGTTTTATATTATTTTATAATTAAATGAAGAATAATCCTTGATTGTTTATTATCTTTTGTTTGAAAGATTATAAATATTTAGAAATTTGGTTTTTTTGGTTTATTTATTTATATAAATCTTTAGAATTATTATTTATAAAGAAATTTGAATATAAAATATATTTCTTAAAATAAATATTTATATAAGTTCTATTAAATAGAATATTATTCATTTCTTCAAAAGTATATATAAAAAGATTTTTCAATTTTTTTATTATTTTATAAAATCCGTATTATTTGAAAGCAAATTTTGTATTACAAAATATATCGATTTTTGATTAAAGATTGTAATATAGAATTATATCTTTAATTCGAATATTTTTATTTAGTATTTTATAATCAAGATTATATTAAAGTTTATTATTTTCTTTATAATATTGTTTATAAAAGATTATTTTTTCAATATCTTCATTTAATATTTTTAATTGTTATATTTTAGTAATTAATAAATTTTCTTAGATTTATATATTTTCTTAATCAAAGATTTTCCAAATTATAGATATAATTTCAAAAGGCAATATAGTTTTCTATTTATAAATCAATTCAAATGATATTTTGTTTATCGATTTATAAATTAAAATACAATCAATAAATAATATTATTTCCAATTATTCAGATTATTTATATCTTTTTTATAATAAATAAGAAAATGTTTCTATAATAGGATAATAACCTTTTTCCATTATTTTATTGGTTTGTAAATGATAAATTGATATCTTGATTTTATTGATTCTGTATTTTTTATAATAAACAAATATAACATTTTTGTTTTCAAATCTTCCATCCATAATGATTTTTCCAAAAAGATTATAACGATAGATTACTTTATAAAAAAACTTGATAATTATTTCCGAAATAGTATTCTATAAAGCTTTAATTTCTATTTAATCATTTAGATCTTTTTATAAAATAACGAAACATTTAAATCTATAATTGTTAAATATTTTTGTAATATTTATATCAATTTTATATTAAATACTTGAAGTCCAAATAGCAATTATTGATTTATTTGTTTGTTTGAATAATCTGAATTGATAAATGGAATAAGAAGTCATTCAATTTTTCATATTCTTATATATTCTATTCTATTAATAATAATTGTGTATTTTAATATATAATAATTTTAGATTTTTATGATTTAATTTTTTATATATTTGAATTATAATTTTTGCTTTTTTGATTAGATTGTTATTTGTTATTATATAAACAAAAGGTAATCTATTTTTCCGGATTTTGAATAAATAATGATTCTTTATATAGAAGTTGAAAGTTTCTTTTTTGAAAGTTTATCAATTTTTTATTAGTATATTTTTAGATCTTTATAAGATAATAATATACTGAATAATTATTTATATCCTTTCATTTCTGTTTTCCAAAATTTGAAACGATCTTAAAATTTTGGAATTATTTATATTTATTATTGAATTTATTTGTAACAAATTCAGATCTGTAATAATTGAATTATCAATATCTTCTTTATATTCTTTATCAATATCATCCAAAATAATTTGCGATCATTATGATAAGGTATCTATAATAATGTTTTTATTTTCAAAAATATATTTGATATCAAAATCGAAGAATCTGATCCAAATAATTTATTTTATAATTAAAACACCAAATAAATTTGTAATTGTTCTATTTAGCTAAACTATAAATATATTTGTATTAATTTTTAGAAGGAAATGAATATTATAAAGATCCCTTTTATATTTTTGCAGAGCTTTGAATATTCCTTTGTATTCTTTTTTAATAATATTATAGTTTTATTTAATATAATTCTATATATCATTTTTATATTTAATAATAATGCAAAATTTATCATTATATATTTAATCTAAAATAATTTTTTATCCTACCAAATTAATATCGATAACGAATATAATAATTCCGGCTTCAAATAAATAAATTAATAAAAGAAAAATTGGGATCGAAATTAATTTATCTTTCAATAAGATTATTATAGTATTATAATTAATAATCCAAATGAATTCTATATCTTTCTTCAATAATATATAAAAAAGTTCTATAATAATAACAAAATTCTCTATTCAAAATTAATAGAAAATATATACTCTAAAAAACATTCTAATCTTATAATCATTCAAATAAAATGATCATTCAAATATCTTAATGATTTTGATAGTATCAGAATTTCTTTTTTTAGAATTGATATAATAATCTACGATTCGGATTCCATTATAATATTATTTGGATTTAATACTAATAATGTATTCTGTATATTCAATATATTCTATTATAGCATTTAGGTTTTTCAGATATTCGATAACGAATTTCCTTGATCCAGATTCAACTTCAACTTCATTATATCGAATTCTAGGACCCTTAATTTTAATATCATCCAAATAAAATATAGCAATATTAAATATAATATTCTATAATATCCTTAATACAATCTTTACAAATTAAACAATCGAATTAATAATTTCTTATAATAGAATAATGAATCTTATTAAATCAAAAGGGGTTATGATAATAATAATATCTTTATTCTTTTTATCTAAAAGTATTTGATTATATTCAAAAAAAAAATTAATTAAGGATATTAATAAATATTCAATCATTTATTCAACAAATTCCTTTAAATTTGAAGGTATATTTATATTTCATAGGGTTATAATATTTGTTTTTGTTATTATAATAACAATATAGTATTTACTAGTTTCGTTTTTTTTAATTAAATATCAAAGATTTCAATATAATCCTTTTTTTTCTTTTAATATATTTTATTTGATATAATCTCTTATTATTTCGATAGTTATTAATAAAAAGATTTTAGGGGGTATAAAATCAAGAATTTGTTAAATTTTATATAATGTGAAAGAGGTAGGTCGAGATACATGCATCCCGATAGCACACTACAAAGGGAAATGGGAATTGGAATTGATCAGATTATATTGTAAAGGTTTTAAATAGTAAAACTAATAGATTTAGATAATGATTTGAATTATATATAAATGAAGTACAAAAAGATTAATAGAAAACGATTGATTTCTTTTAAGGAAAGAGGAGCAGAATCCTCTCTTATATTTAACTACAAAGAGTCATGTGACTATATGACTACGAACTAGCTATGTGTTAGGCCTTGATATCCCAACTTTCTCACAATAATATTATCTTGATAATCTATAACAGGGTAATTGAAGATTTAATATTATCAATTTCAATTTAATCAAAAGCTAATATTGCTTTTCGATTCTGTAATAATATAAAAAGAAATTTCTTTTTATATTTTCAAAATATATTTTTGATATTTAATAATACTAAATGTTTTTATATTAATCAAAAACCTTCAGATCTGATATCGAAATATAATATCAAATATTTCGAAAAGGGATCTGATAATTGATATTTAAAATATTTTATATATTTCAATTTCAATTAATTAGAATCATTTTTTGGGATCTTTTTATCAATATATTCTATTTCATTCAAGAGTTTCATTTTATTTTTCTTTTTCTTATATATATTATTAATTGAAACAAGAATTTCGGATTTGATATTAATTAATTTCTTTTAGATATTATTTTCTACCCTAAATTCTTTTAAATCGAAATGAATATTATTAACAATAAAATATTCTTGAAATCCTTTTAATTCTGAATTCTCAATATTATCAAATATATTTTCGATATCAAAATCAAGATTAATTTGAATAATATCAATATTGAATTTTATAGAATTTAAAATCATTTTAAAATTTGGGATATCAATCAAAAATTCTAGGAAATAGTTTTTAATGAATTCTTTAAATTTCCTTTTACTTTTAATAATATTTAGGACTTTTAAAAGATTATTAATACAATCCTTAGGATTTGTATTGTTTATTCTTTTCCTGATTTCTTAAAATCAACCTTTATAATATTTGCTTTATATTTTGATTCAATTATTTAATAATCAATCTTATTAATATTATTGTTATGAATAATTTATATAATCTATTTATTTCTTTTATATTTAAAATCAATCTTTTTTGTAAATAAGTATAGTATTCCCAGCAACAATAGATCTTTAGTATTATTCAAAATAAAAATATCAATGATATTTTTAATTCCTTTAAAATTGATTTCTATATCTTCAATTAATTTATATAAGATAATGGTATTTCTATCAAGGATGATTATTGTCGCCTTATATTTGTATATTGTGAATCCCAATTCTTTTGCAATTTCCAGGTTCATTATATTGATTATCGATTCTGAATCAATAATACCGTTAATCTTAATATTTTTATTTGTAAAGGTTACAATGATAATAGATATATTATATATTTCTTTTGATTGATAATTAAAAGAAATATTTAAATAATTAATAATTATTAAAGCTATTACAGCTTTTTCGATAGGAATTTCTGAATTTCTGAAAAACTCTTTTTGTTTTTCGATATCTATAATTAATGCTTTTTTGAAAATTTGTTTGAGAAAATCCGGTATATATATAAAGATAGTTTTAATTATTATCAGGATTTCAATTTTATAAATCTATTCCAAGATTTCTATTAAGGATTTTATAGTATAAATAATAATTAATATTTATTTTTTTATTTTTAAGAATCTAATACAAGAATTGAATATGATATCCTTTTGCATTATATCATTTTCATTAGATTCAAAAAGACTTTCCCTTTTCTAAAATTCTTCTACTTTGTTTTTTTCGCTTTTATTAATATTTATGATTTCATTCTTATTGAAGAATTCTTTCTTTAATCTTTCTTTTTCAATTTGATCCATTATTTTGAATAATATCTTTCGAAAAATATTTAATGATTTTTGGGGTTTATCAATTCCATTCTATTTTATCGATTTGGACTTTTTAAATAATCAACTTTATAACCTTGAAATTTCTTTAGACTAAATAATTACATTGATATTGATAATTTCCTTTCCTCGATAATTGATATTATTTATAAATATATTCCTTATAATTTCGATATTAAAGATTTCGAGATTCAGCAAATCATCCTTAATATTGGATTTCTTCAATCACTTTTTTTGTTGATTAAATCTATAAGTTTTTGCATACATTTCAATCTAATAATTTTTTGGGGAATTTTTTTGTTTAAAAATTGAAGAAGAATTGAAATATCCTTTAGGATTAAATATAAAGATTTTATATTCATTATAATAATATAATTTAGTATTAATATTATCAATCTTTTTAAGACAATTTTGTTTTATAATATAATTATTATTATAAAAAGATCTTTCAAAATAATAATAATAAAGATAATTCTTTTTATAAACTTTCTTTATATCAAAAAGAATTCTTTTTTATTTATTTTGAATAAAATAATTATTATATTTTATATTACTTTCTCAATAAATAATTTGATATTATAATAACAAAAAGGATAACTTTGAATCCCTTATACCTTTGACTTTTGTTTTTAGATGATTCATATTGAATTTATCTAAAAGATTAATAATTTTATTTATAGTATTTTTTATTTCCTATTCTTGAGAATAAGGTTTTATATTAGCATCAAAGACAAATAGAGTTTTTATATATTCATATATAATCTAGAAAACAATAATTTGATGAGATTTAGATCTTTTATAAATTCAAACAATAAAATCCTTAGAAAAGTATTATTTATAAGCTTTATCCATTATTCTCTTGAAATTCATAAAAGCAAGATCATCAAGATCAACTTTAAATTATTTAACAATTTTCTTTTCTATTTGGATATACAAATTATATAAAAACATTCTTTCAATTTCGAATTCAATAATTATATGATTATTAATGAATTGAATAATTGAAAATATGAATTTAACAATATAATCCTTTATCATTATTAGATTTATATTATAATCCTCTTCATTTTTGTTATATTAATTATCAATAAATTAATCAAAAAAGTTTCAGATATTTATTATTTACTAAATATTATAATTATAAAAATATTAGAATTATACTAATCTCAATTTTTCTTTCTAAGTATATTTAATAAAATTATATTCCGGTATAAATTTGATTTAGATAATAATAATATAATCATAATACTAAAGAAATCGAATTTGTATTTCTTTATCAGATATATTGTAATCAATTTACAAAGCATTTCAAATTATAAGAAAATCAAATATATCGATTCTATTGAAAATAAAGATAATAATATTTCTAATATATAATATAATAGAGAATATATATATATAATCCTTAATATAAATAATAAATAGAATTTTTGATGGGTTTTGTTATTATTAATTTATTTTTTTTTTTTTGGTTTTCTTTGTTTTTTCTTTTTTTTTAATGGGATTTTCGTTATTATCAATAAAGAATTTTTTAATAGATTCAAAAGAATCGATAATTGAAATAATAATATTATCCTTTAATTTTTAAAGAACATTTTATAAAAGATTTAATTTTGTAGATAGATCAAAGTTATCCATTATATTATTATAATTTAATTGAAAAGTATTCGATTTGTTAGAATTTGATTCAATATTTGGTTTTCGATAACTTTCAGTATTTATAATTTTCTTTTGATAAGTTTTCAAAAGAAAAAGAAAGGTATATATAATCTTTCCCAGAATTTTCCTTCTTTTAAAGGAATATATAAATCTCAAACCCTTTAATTAAAAGTTTTTTTAAGATATATTTTAAATTTTTAATTATCGATATCAAGGATAATAATTTAGTATATTATATTTAATTTTTTCTATTGCTTTAATATATATTTAAATATTCAAATAATTTTAGAGATATATAAAAGGTTCAAGGTTCTTTAATATAATTGATTGTATTCAATCAAGATTGCCCTCAGAATTAGAATTTTTTTATTTACAAAAATAAATAATTCGTTTATAAATAGGGATTCCATTATATTTGGAATTTTAATATACTTTTAGTATTATTAATTGTATCCCTGAATAAAATCTTTATTGATATATTCTTTTTAAAATAGAAAATAGAATAATGATTCGTTTTCGATATAATGAATAAATACAAATAAGGGAGTTTCGATGATCAAAACTTTTTCATTCAAAGTTTGACAATCCTATATTTTTGAAAGAATTATCCTTTCAAAATCAATTCTATCCCCTTTATCTATAAATTGTGAATTCTACTTTCTTTTTAATCATAATTTCCTTATAGATATATTTATATAATATAAATTATATAATTCGAATCCGGCATAGATTATTATTATAAAAGAAGTAGATCGAGATATATATATCTCGATAATATATTATAAAGAGAAATAGGAATTGAAATTGATCAGATTATATTGTAGAGGTTTCAAATAGTAAAACTAATAGATTTAGATAATGGTTTGGATTATGTACAAATGGAGTACAAAAAGATTAATGGAAAACGATTGATTTTTTTTCAAAAAGAAGGAAGTAGAATCTTTTTTTATATTTAATTATAAAGAGTTATGTGACTATATGATTACGAACTAGCTATGTGTTAGGCCTTGATATCCCAACTTTCTCACATTAGTTGTATTAGATAAATAATAGTTGAGAAGAAAGTTTTGAAAGAATCGAATATAAGAAAAGATTTCAATATTCCTTTAAGGGATTAATAAATCGAATAAAAAGAATTAATAAATTCAATATAGATAACAAATTGAGATATTGATTTTCGGGAGTATAATTTAACTAAATCTGCTTTTAGAATGATATATAATTATTTATTTTAAAGATTGCTTTTTTTTGTTAAAAGAATTGTTATTTGTTGTAATCAATTGTTTATTATAGATTTAGATAGTAATTTGGAGGTAGATTTTATTTTTGAATTTTGTTATATGATTGAAAGGTTTTATTAATCTTGTATTTGTGATTATCGAAAAAAGGATTATTTGATAAAGAAAAGAAAAGAGGAAGGGTTTCTTTATTTGATAATAATGATTTATTCGATTCTTTAATATTAGGTTTTTCGGATGATGAATTAAATAAAGAAGAGAGAGAAAAAAGATTGTCGAAAATTGTTGGTTTTTCAATTAAAATAAAAGATAAAAGAAGTTATAGGAAAAGGAACGATTATTTATATATTCAATATATAAAATTATTGATTATTAAGAGATATAATTTCTATAATGAATACTTTATTGATTCTTCTAAATCGAATAATTATTAGTATTGGAATTATAATATTTATTTGTATATTCCTTTATTGGTTTTCTTTTATTCTTTAGTAGATTATTATATTGTTGTTTATTGACAAAATTTGAAAATAAGTTTTTTGTTTATTCTTTATTTTTATAATATATTGATCGTTGATTGTATAATTCAAATAGGGATATAGAATTGTAATAAAAATGATATTGGAGATTGAAAAGAAAAGAGAAATTGTTCTTTTGCTTTTGTATTATTGTTTTTTTTCTTTTTATTATATTACTTATTAGAATCTTTGAAAAACTGAATAGAAAAAATATATTGTAATTTCGGAGAGCGATAATGAAAATGAAAAAGAAAAAGAAAAAATGGTAAAAAAGAAAAGGAGAAAAGAATAGATAATATATTTGAAGAAAAAGAAAAGGAGGGATAATCCTTTGGCTTTTATAATATTAATGATATTAATAATTCTGATTGTTTTAATTGTTTTTCGTTTATTAATTGTTATGGATAATCTTGAGATTCTTTTATTTAAACTTCAAATTATTGAATTTAGAAAGAAATTTATCCTTTTTTGAGGATAGGAAAGTGAAGAATGGATAAATAATCGGTTTTGATTGTTTTTTGTTTTCTAATAAATATAGAATATACGAATTGAAGTATATTATAGAAAAATATAATGGTCTGGGATATCAAATAGGATTTATTCTATTTATATCAAAAGGAAGAATTATAAGCTCTAAATTGTTGTTATTTAAGCTTTATGATCCAGATTATCATTATTCAAATTTTAGATTGTTGTTATTTAAATTTTATAATTCTATTATTTATATCTTATAGATTGAAAAGGGATCGGAAATGTTCAAACTTTTGTTTCATAAGGTTCTTAATAAATCTATTAATAATTATATTAATAATTGATAGATAGATTATATAAAAGTTCTTTTTTAAATATTCTTGATATAATTATATATTTTGGATATCGATATAATATAGTTTTATAATGATTTATTTGTTTTTATTAATTATCAATTTAATTATTTATTGATTATTGTAGAAAATTATTATAAATTCTTTTATTATTAGATTGATTTCTTTTAAGAAATATAGAATTATTATGATTTCTTTTGATGTATATTCGATTCCGAAAAGCTTTATTTCGATAATCGAAATGGTTATAGTATTTTGCTTGAATGTTTTCTATATAATTAAGCTATCAAAAAGAAATATAATATATTTTTAAAATAATCAATAAATATTTGAATTATTTATAAAAGAAATATTTAAGAAAATAAAAAATTGTAATATTTGATTATCGTTATATTGAATTACAAGATACTTTGTATTTTATAGATATTATAAATAATGATTAATAGTTTTTATATAATTGTTTAATAGATTGATTAAATAATAATTTAATTATGAAATACTGAATGATATATCCGTTTTTATAATGATTGTAATATATAATATTGAGTTTATTTTCTTTTAATATATTTTTATAATATATATAGAAACTTGATCTTGATTTTTCTGAAATACTATTATCAGGAATAATATATTTATTATTTCGTTTATTGTTTTGAATTTCTTAGTAATCTTTTTAATATATATATTATTAATTAATCATAGCTTTTTCTTAGATCGATTATAAAATATATGTATACCTAGAAACTATTTAGTATTTCCTAGATCTTATAGTTTATATATAGCTTTGATTCTTTTGGTAATCTTTATAATAATTGATTCGTTTTTCTTATAATAAATAATCTAAATATTGTTTACAAAAAAAAGAATCATAATAATATATTTTGGGTTAATATATAAACACAATTCTTTTTTATATTATACCAATCTTAGCTTTTCGAGTATTTGAATGAAATCTCTAAATTATATAATTAAGGAATTTTGTAGATTATATAGAGTTCGATTGATTATAATGTTTTTGTTTGGGATTTTATATTCATTAAATAGATAGTATATAATTAAGTTATCGAAAGGATTATATAGAATATTAATGAAAGTATTAATTATATTGTATTATTTGATTTCGAGATTGTATTTAGTAATAATTATTATTATAATTCGAAATAATCGATTTGCTAATATAGCGATATAAATAGTTTCAATAGTATTCTTAATCTAAAGATCTTCTTATATTATTAAATATAAACAATAATGAATAATTAAACCTTGATTATTGTATTTATATATAAATATTTATTAAAAAAGGATTAGTTTTGTAAATTCCGATTCAAAATCGATTTCATATTAGATTTTTTTAATTTTAAGATTATTAATTTCAAGATTGCAATTCTGTTTGAATTAATATTTTATTTGATAATCTTTTAATTAATACTAAAAATAAGGTAATTTTGGAATTACAAATGTATAAATTCGAAGAAATAATATTATTTGTAATTCTTTAATTATAAACCAAATAAAAGGTAGTAATGGTTTTGTTTCAATTCTAATAATGATTATATTATGAATTATTACAAATTGAAAATACTTCTTTATATTGTTCATTCCTTATTGATCAAATCAGAATATAAAATGAAAATTATTTAAACAAAATAATCTTATTGAACTTATTCTTTGAAATATAATAATTCCTATATAGGATCCAGTATTAGGATTATTCCCTTAATGATATTGTTATATATATAATTACCTTTGTATATATACTGATTACTTTAGGATATAAAAATTAAGTAATTCCCAAAAGAGAAATGATTCCGAATGATAATTGTATGATTGAAACTCAAATGAATTGATCTGAACCCTAAGTATTTCAATCCTTATAATATAAGTTCTCTTAAATATTTATTCGAAATCATAAATCCATAAATCTTCTATAAATTGATCAAATAAATATATAAAGTGCAACAATCTTTATAATAATTGAATTTCCTTTATAAAATATTCTGATTGATTATTCCAATATATATACTTCCTTTTGGAATATTGAAATTGATCGATTAAAGTAATCTCTAAATTATTTTCATATATATTACAAAGAATATCGATAATACAATTAATAAACTTATATTCTATATTCTCTATATCAATATATTCAATAAAATCGGGATCTGTATTATTATAAATATCTTTTTGAACAATATTAATATCTTTATTTATAAGATATAATTGCTTTTCAATAAAAGAATCAATTTCTTCAATTTCTCCAATAGGAGAATCAATCAATACTTATATATTTTTATTATATACTTTATCCTTACCATCTAAAGAATTAAATAAATTGGATAATTTTAAATCAATTTCTTTATTCCTATCATTACCCCTTAAATCTATATTTAACCCTAAAATCAATTCATTTGTAAATAGTAGATATGAAATATATTTGATGAATAAATTAAAGATTTTTCGATTCATGAAAATAAATAAATAAATAAAGTCTTTATAATTATCCTCGTTTTGAATAATCGTCCTATTCATTTCGATATAATTTTATAGATCAAAAACTCCAACAAACTATTTAAGCTTTTCTGTAATATGAATATCGATTATTCGATTAATAAAATCTATACAATAAATGAATTCTTTATTAAACATTATATTTCAAATAACAATAACTCTATCGAACTTAGATATCCATATATAATAGATCAATATATCTGGAATATAATTCATTAAATATTCAATATATATTCGAGGATTGGTTTTGTATTATTTCTTATTAATTTTAGCTTTTCTATTTTTATCCAAAAGGTAAATTCAGTATCTATACCTATAGATTCCATTCCAATTGGGATAAAAATCATCAAATATTTTCTTTACAAATAAAGAATTATCTTTACGAAAATAATTATAGAACCATATATCAAATACTTAATTAATCGATTTGAAGGATTTGACCTTCAAAGGACTTATATTATATAAATAAATAATAATTTGTACCATTTCTAGCTACAATTTGTCCAATAAATCCATTGTAATCCGTATTTTTATTTATTTTGTAATTATTTTTTGTTTTATATATTCTGATCCTTTATTAAATTTATATATATAAAATGAAAATAATTCGAATTCGATATCTTTTTATTTGATTCATTTCTCAAATAATATTATTCCTATGATTTCAATAATAGATATATCATTATTCTATTTGATTATTATAATTATTAGATTATACTTATAATGAATTCAGATTACAAAGCTTTAAATAATTATAAATACTTTATTATATATTTTATAATAGATTAAATATAAAAAGATCTTATTATAATATATTTCTTTGATCAATAAGAATTATAATATATTATTATATCCTTTATCGAAATCAAAAAGATTTTATTGGATTTTATAGAAGGATTGAAATAGTTAACAATTATTTGAAACACAAAAAATGATTTGTTTTGTATAAATATAAATATAATCGATACAATTGGAATGAATAATATTTTTATTTTGATATTTTGTATTACAAATATTCAATATTCAAGAGTTTCTTTATTCAAATACTCAAAGTATTTATATTATATTTTATTTATATCTTTTTTTGGAAAAGATGGATTACAAGAATAATAAAATATTTTGTTTATTTTTTTATTCATTATTTGTTAACTTTTGGTGCAGGAAGTAGTAGTATTATTGACTATATAGGTTAAACTAAGGATCTATAATTCTAGTAGAAATAGAATTGAGATTATCCCTAAATATGATTTGTGCATCATTATAATCTTATAATCTCAATTCTAATCCTATAATAATCTCATTTCCAATACTTCTTTATTGAGGATATCCTATTTGATCCTTTTAAGCTACTAATCCTAATATTTTCTTGAATTTTTTGAAAGCAATCTTTGCATAAGACTTCGTTATTCTGTTAATAATTATATCGTATATATTGATATAATTAATAGCGATTTTCTCCTTTTCTATTAAATCTCTAATAAAATGATAACTGATATTTATATATTTGGATTGTTCATATAAATATAAATTCTTGATTAAAACTAAAGCGCGTTGATTATTATTAAGTATTTGAATTGTATCTTTATTCTTTTCAATATAATTTGATTTGAATAAATCTTTGAGTATTTATACAATCCATTTCCCTTATTTGATGAATATTATTATTGTAATATATTCTGATTCTATATTAAAGATAATTACAAATATTTATTTTTTGTTAATTTATAATATAGAGCCTTTATAGAATATTACAATTCTCTTTAAAACACTTTTCCAATTATATTTGTTATTAGTCTAATCTATATCTATATATACCTTTATTATATTATCAAATATATTATATTTTTTATAAATATCAGATTGTATTTCTTTTAATTTGAATTATAGCTTTTATTTGATTATTGATTATAAATATCATATTAGATTTTTCAAAACTATAATATAATGTTTTATTGGTTTTGTTATAAATTGTGAAAATCTTTCAATTGAAAATGCTATATTTAATCAAATATATATTATTGAATAAATTATATTTTTTATTTATTATTGATAATTGTTTATATTTATCAATTTATTATTATCGATTACTAATTGAAGATAAGTATAATCTATTATTGATAGTTTCTTAATTTGATATTATTTATATATAATATTATATTTAATTAATATAATATCGAAATATTCTTTTTGATTTATAATTAATATATATACTTTTCTATTATGAATAATTCTAATATTTAGGATCTTATTAATCTCCCTTAGATTCTTGATATTAAAACAAATCAATAACTTTTTATCGAATCAAATGATTTACAATAATATATATAATATAATAACGATATTATCGATATATATCAATAATATTATATTACAATCTTTGGATATATATAAATATAAATCTATTAAACTTTATACAAAACCTATATTTAAAAGTTTTTCTTTCAATAATAAATTCTAGTTTCTTTTAATTTGCTTTAAATTATATAAATTTTGTAAGATTTATAATATATATCCTTTTTTGATTTTAATATTTTGGAATAATTTGAAATAAATCTTTTTTTTTAAATATAATTCAATAAAAGTATTTTTGATATTGAAATATAAATATTCCAAATTTTCTTTTATAATAATAATTAGAAATAATCTAAATATATTTAATTTCATTATTGATACAAATATTTCGTTATAATTCTTTTCTAATATCTAATTGAATTCTTAAATCATTAATCTTATTTTGAATTATTTTATTTTGTTATCCTTAATTTTAATTATAAATATTTATTTCATCGAAATCAGATTACTTTTTTTAAAAAATATATATTTTTTTTAAATATTATTTTGAATCAAAAATATAATTTCTTTTTGAATAATTTCCTTTCATTTTTCAAAGTATTCTTGATTCGATATTGTTTCTTTATAAATTCTTGATATTTTAATTCTTAGAATTTCTTCGATCGAATATATTATATCTTTTATATTATTTATATTTATTAACGAAATTATAAAATCTAAAATGATTTTGTTTTTGATATAAAAATCTATTTTATAAATAATTAGAATTGTAATTATAATATATTCTATACTTTTTTGAATTTTGATTTATATAAATATTATAATCAATACTTTTATAATCTTATTTTTCTATTCTTTTTTAAAATCTTATTTTATATCTTTTTTCCATTTTTGTATTAAATACTTTAAAAATTTATCTTTAAAATTCATTTTATTTTTTTATTTGGTTTTAAATAATTATAAATTTACTTTGCTTTTTGATTCTATTAAAATAAATTTATTAATAAAATTTAAAACAATCTTAAATTTTGTTTTTAATATAAATTCAAAATTTGTAGAAATTGATTTTTGAATTGTATTCTTTGAAATAATGAATTCGATATTTGAAATATCCTTAAAAGAAGATTCTTAATTTGTTTTTTGGATATTATTATCTTTATTTTTATTATATATTGATATTAATATATTTAATTTATTTGATTTCAATTTGATAATTAAAATACTTAATATAATCATTAAATTCGATATAATATTTATTAAAAAGAATATTTAAAACAAAAATAATATAAATATTATATTTAATATTAAAAATAAAAAAAATATTTTGTTTATTATCAATCTATTACAAGATTTTCGATTTAATTCTATATTCTTTATTTTTTATAAATTTGATTTATAATTTTTTAATTTAAAATCCAAATCTTCTTTTCAATAAGATTCATCTATAATTATTCTATTTGATCAAAATATATAATCTAATTCTAAAGAATACATTTTGATATATTTATTTATAATTTTTGAATATCCTAAAAATATATTAATTTTTGAAAGATTCTACAATTTATTATATCTTTACTTTTTCGGAATAGTTTTAGGATTAATATAAATATAATATTTGCTTTTCCAAACTTTATATATTTTTATATTTAATATTATATTTATAAAAGCTTTTATAAAGAATTAATCTATTTCATTTATATTAGAATTAATATTAATATGATTTTTGATATAAATATTATATTTTATAATTTCATCTCAAAATTCTAATAATAATCCAATTTCTTTTAATATTATTTTTATATCTATTTCTATAATCCTTATATTCCATTCTACAAATCTATTTTAATATAAAAAAACAATTATTATAATTTTGGATTATATATTTAATAATTATTTATAAATAATTTATAAAAATTCTAATATATTATTAATTCTAATTACAATAATCTTTTCTTTAATAGCTAATTCCATCTCCTTTTTCCAAATTTTCAATATTTGAATTGCATCGTTTTTTTGTTTAAATAATATAATCCAATTTACTTTTATACAATTATCAATAATTAATATGAAATAACAATTCCTTCAAATCGATTTTAAGAATAATTCTATAATATTGAAATATATAAATTCGAATCTCTTTGATTTATATAAATTCAATTACTTCAGAATATAATTAATCATTTTGATGAATATATATATTTTACAAATATCTAATTTAATTAGGATTTTTATTGATTTAATTATATTGGATATTTTATATAAATTCTTGATTTTATTTGAATTTAAATAATTAAATCTTCGATATTATAATAAATATTTCTCTTTCTTCTTGAATATTAATTTGTTATCGATATCTTTAATATTATCAATTATCTTTAAAGAAAAATCTTTTTTTTAATCATTTTGATATATACTAAAACAAAGAATTATATCCTTATATCCTTTAATTATATATAAAATTATATATATTCCATTTTACATTCTAATATAAATAATTTTCTTATTATCCTTTTTGAAATATATATAATAAAAATTGAATTCCTTTTATAATTCTATTTCGCAGATTCTTTTTTCTAATAACAAATTTATTTTTAATCTTAATATATATAATATATTTGAAAATAATATTTTAAAATTATTTTTGTATATTATATCTATTAAATCTTAATAACAATAATATATCATTTCCTTATTAATCTTTATTCTTTATTTGATAATAAATTCTATTAATTTGAATAATAAAGATTAATTAAATATATATAAAAAAGTATTTATATCAATATATCATTTATTAAAAGAAGTTTTATTAATAATTTCCTTTATTAAATTATAATCTTTCTTTATTATATCTTCAATATCAAGATTTAATTCAAAGATATTATTAGCAAAATATATTTGGTTTTTCTTATTGAAATGGATTTTCTTTGGATTCAATGATTTTTTTCTTTTTTAATAATAAAAATAATTACAAAAGAGTTTATTGATTTATATTAAATACAGATAATCTTATATATAATAATCTTCCCTTTAATATAAATTATAAACATTATTTGGGATTTCGAAATCTAATTTTTGATATCGAAAAATATATTTAGATTCTTTTATAATTTGTATTAATTTTGATCTATTCTTAAAATAAAATTTTTTAATCTATAAATACTTGATTTTATTATCAATATTAAAACTGATTTAGATATTCAATATATTTATTATTTTTTGATAATCAATTAGAAAATTATATATTAAAATCAAAAACAAAATAATATCTTAATATACTAATCGATAATTTTTATTTATAATTTTTAATTTCCTTTTATACTCTTTCAATTTATTTTAGATTTCGATAATGATTATATCAGAATAAATATTAAATTGAAATTTGAAGTTCTAGATTATTATTATATATATATTGATTATAATTATACTAACTCTGGTATATTTTGATTTAAAATATTTCCAAAATGTATATATTATTGAATATTCATTGATAAAGGCTTCATTATTATTATTAAATATTATACAAATATACAATAATATATTCGTTTTATTCTTTAAATATTCCGATTTCAATTTGATATTATAATATATATAATCATTGATTTTATAAATAGATACTATATTGGATCCTATAATCTATATATATTCGTTTAATATTTGATCAATTATATAAAATCATTCTTTCCTTTTCAATTATATTTTCGTTTGTTTAAACTATCGTTTATAATTATTTTGATCAAGCTTCAAAGAATTGTTTAATTCTGATATTATAAAAATTTCTTACTATTTGATAAATATCGAAGATAATCTTCAGATTTTTAAAATAGTTTTAAAAAAAATATATAATAAATAGATTTAGAATAATAAAGAAATATAAAAATAAAACAATAAGAAAATTCATAAAATCATATTATAATATATTTTCTTGTAATTATACAAACTTGCTTTTCGCTTTTATTATAATTCTGTATTGATATTGTATAGACTGTTTTCCGTTTTGATTTATAATATTGTAAATTATAAATTATATTATTATATTTTAATTTTGCTTCAATAATATTATATAAAAACTCTGATTTTCATTTTGTTCTATCTCTATTAATTATATTAATCCTTTTTCAATTTGTTTTGCTTTTTAATTATTACTATACAATCGGATCTCATAATCTATTAACTTTTGATACAGAAAATAGTAATATTGTTAACTATATAAATTAAACTAAGGATCTATAATTCTAATAGAAATAAAATTAAGATTATCTCTAAATATAGTCTATATATTATTATGATCTCGTAACCTCAATTCTAATCCTATGATGGCCTTATTTCCAACATTATTGAATATATTATAAAAGGATTATTTATAAGAATAAATAAAAGAATATTTAAATAAATAGAAAATGATTTGTATTTTAAAAATATAAGATTTTCAATACAAATATATTAAATGTTAACTTTTGGTGCAGGAAATAGTAGTATTATTGATTATGTAGATTGAATTAAGGATCTATATTTCTAATAGAAGTAGAATTGAGATTATTTTTAAATATAATCTATATATTATTGTAATTATATAATTTTAATTCTAATTTTATAATGATTTCATTTCCAATACTTCTTTATTGAGGATATCCTATTCGATCTTTTTAAGCTATTAATTCTAATATTTTCTTAAACTTTTCGAAAATAATCTTTATATAAAACTTTGTTATTCTATTGATAATCATATTATATATATTGATATAATTAATAACGATTTTCTTCTTTTCTATTAAATCTTTGATGAAATAATAATTGATATTTATATATTTAGATTGTTTATATAAATATAGATTCTTAATTAAAGCTAAAATATCTTAATTATTATTAAATATTTAAATTATATTTTTGTTCTTTTTAATATAATTTGATTTGAATAGATCTTTGAGTATTTATATAATTCATTTTCTTTGTTTGATAAATATTGTTATTGTAATATATTCTAATTCTATATTAAAAGTAATTATAGATATTTGTTTCTTGTTAATTTATAATATAAAGTCTTTATAGAATATTACAACTTTTTTTGAAACATTTTTCTAATTATATTTGTTATTAATTTAATCTATATTTGTATATATTTTTATTATATTATTAAATATATTATATTTTTTGTAGATATTAGATTATACTTTCTTTAATCTAAATTATAATTTTTATTTGATTATTGATTGTAGATATTATATCAGATTTTTCAAAACTATAATATAATGTTTTGTTGATTTTGTTATAAATTGTAAAAATCTTTCAATTAAGAATATTATATTTAATCGAATATATATTATTAAATGAATTATATTTTTTATTTGTTATTAATATTTATTTATATTTATTAATTCATTATTATTGGTTATTAGTCGGAGATAGGTATAATCCATTATTGATAGTTTCTTGATTTGGTATTGTTTATATATAATATTATATTTGATTAATATAATATTGAAATATTCTTTTTGATTTATAATTAATATATATATTTTTCTAATACAAATGATCTTAATATTTAGGATTTTATTAATTTTTTCTAGATTCTTAATGTCAAAACGGATTGATAGCTTTTCATTGAATTAAGTGATTTATAATGATATATATAATACAATAACAATATTATTGATATATATTAATAATATTATATTATAGTTTTTGAATATATATAGATATAGATTTATCAAATTTTATACAAAGTTTATATTTAAAAGCTCTTTTTTCAATAATAAATTCCAATCTTTTTCAATTTATTTCAAATTATATAGATTTTGTAGGGTTTGTAATATATATCCCTTTTCGATTTTGATATTTTAAAGTAATTCAAGATAAATCTTTTTCTTTAAATATAATTCAATAAAGATATTTTTGATATCAAAATATAAGTATTCCAAATTTTCTTTTATAATGATAATTAGAAATAATCTGAATATATTTAGTTTTATTATTGATACAAATATTTCGTTATAATTTTTTCTTAATATTTAATTGAATTTTTGAATTATTAATTTTATTTTAAATTGTTTTATTTTGTTATTTTTGATTTTAATTATAAATATTTATTTTATCGAAATCAAATTATTTTTTTTAGAAAATATATATTCTTCCTAAATATTATTTTGAATTAAAGATATGATTTCCTTTTAAATAATTTCCTTTCATTTTTCAAAGTATTCTTGATTCGATATTATTTTCTTATAAATTCTTGATATTTTGATTTTCAGAATTTCTTTGATTGGATATATTATATTTTCTATATTATTTATATTTATTAATAAAATTATAAAATCTGAAATAATTTTGTTTTTGATATAAAAATTTATTTTATAAATAATTGGAATTATAATTATAATATATTCTATACTTTCTTGAATTTTGGTTTATATAAATATTATAATCAATATTCTTATAATCTTGTTTTTTTATTCTTTTTCAGGATTTTATTTTATATTTTTTTTCTGTTTTTGTATTAAATACTTTAAGGATTTATTTTCAAGATTTATTATATTCTTTTGTTTAGTTTTAGATGATTATAAATTTACTTTGCTTTTTGATTCTATTGAAATAAATTTATCAGCAAAATTTAAAATAATCTTAAATTTTGTTTTCAATATAGATTCAAGGTTTACAAAAGTTGATTTTTGGATTAGAATCTTTGAAATAATGGATTCGATATTTGAAATATTTTTAAAAAAAGATTCTTGATTTGTTTTCTGGATATTATTATTTTCATTTTCATTATATATTAATATTGATATATCTAATTTATTTGATTTCAATTTGATAATTGAAATATTTAATATAATTATTGAATTTGGTATAATATTTATTAAAAAAAATATTTGAAATGAAGATAATATAGATATTATATTTGATATTGAAAATAAAGAAAATATTTTATTTATTATTAATTTATTACAAAATCTTCAATTTGATTTTATATTCTTTATTTTTTATAGATTTGATTAATAATTTTTTAATTTAAAATCTAAATCTTTTTTTCAATAAGATTCATTTATAATTATTTTATTTGATTGAAATATATAATCTAATTTTGGAAAATATATTTTAATATATTTGTTCGTAATTTTTGAATATTTTAGGAATATATCGATTCTCGAAATATTCTGTAATTTATTATATCTTTATTTTTTCGGAATAATTTTAAAATTGATATAAATATAATATTTGTTTTTTTAGATTTTATATATTTTTATATTTAGTATTATATTTATAAAAGTTTTTATAAAAAATCGATTTATTCTATTTATATTAAGATCAATATTAATATAATTCCTGATATAAATATTATGCTTTATAATTTTGTTTTAAAATTCTAATAATAATTTAGTTTCTTTTAATATTGTTTTTATATTTATTTTTATAATCTTTATATTTTGTTTTACAAATTTGTTTTAATATAAAAAAGCAATTATTGTAATTTCGGATTATATATTTAAGAATCATTTACAAATAATTTATAAAAGTTCCAATATATTATTAATTCTAATTATAATGATCTTTTTTTCAATAACCAATTCTATTTCCTTTTTTTAAGTTTTTAATATTTGAATTGTGAGAATCACAGCAAAGAATCGATTAATTTCGAATAACAATAGGTTTAGAATCAAGACTTTTCATTACTTTCTCTAAATGGTATCGAAGAATTCCTTTTTATATAAATGAAAACTCTTCAAATTAGCATACAATTCGGCCTGCTTTCAGCTAACCTTAATTTCGTAGTTGAGGTTCGTAATAGAATCTTCCTTTCCAAGGTTTTCATCTTCGAAAGTTTATAAAATGAAACTATTTAAATTGAAATATCCAATCAAAATTAGTATCATTCGATGTTGTATTGTATATCTTTTTGTGAAACCATCGATATTATATTGTATACCTTTTCGTAGAATCATCGATATTATATTGTATATCTTTTCGTAAAACCATTGTAGATTTATCGATATTGTGGTGTATGTCTTTTTGTAAAACCATTATATTGTATTGTATACTTTTTTGTAAAACCGTTATATTATATAGTATACCTTTTCATAGAATCATTATAGATCTATTGATATTGTAATGTATGCCTTTTCGTAAAACCATTGTATTGTGTTGTATACTTTTTCGTAAAACCATTGTATTATATGGTATGCCTTTTCATAAAACCATCGTAGATCCATCGATATTGTATAATATGCTTTTTCGTAGAATCATTGTATTATATTGTATGCTTTTTCGTAAAACCATTGTATTATGTAGTATGCCTTTTCGTAAAACCATTGTAGATTCATCGATATTATATAGTATGCCTTTTTGTAGAATCATTATAGATCCATCGATATTGTATAGTATACCTTTTCGTAGAATCATTATAGATCTATTGAAACCCTTTCAACTCTTCAATTCCTTCATTCCTAATTCTATAATAATCAACCGAACTGAAACTCCAATAGAGAACTCTATACAACGATTAAATCCATAATAATTCCTTCAATAATGAAATTATAATATTTATATCTTCATTTTATAAAATTCAGCATTTTCATTTCTTTGAAAACTTTTCAATATCATTTAAAAACCCTTATATATATATTCATTTTCGATCCATTTTCAATTCGATTTTGATACGATTTCGATACGATTTCGATACGATTTCGATATGATTTCGATAGATATACTTTCGATTCGGTATACTTTCGATTCGGATTCGATATACTTTTAATTTAGATTCGATATACTTTCGATTTAGTATACTTTCGATTTGATATACTTTCGATTTGGTATACTTTCGATTTGGTATACTTTCTAATATAATAAGTAGGGGATATTGATATTTTCCTTTTTGGATTGATGTTTTCGTCGATTTCAATGATTCTGTAGATTCGGTAAATAATAAAAGGGGAAGAGTTTTCAATTTGCTTTTTTTTTTGAAATCTGAAATATAAATATATTATATCCCTTAATATTATTAAATTTGTATCAAAAAATGATGATTTTAGTAAATACTATTTTGTTTTCAGTTAATATACTAACTTTCCGATATGAATCCGATTGTTTGCAATCAGTTTTCATTAGTGATTTTTTAGAATCATATAAAGGTTAGTTTTACTCTTCCTTTTGAAAGAAACTTGGTATTCTATTAAAGGGAAGAAACTTCAAATATTCCGTCAGGGTTCTGTTTTTGAAAATAGAAATATGATTAGTATTGTATATGAATTCATTCATTATATTCTTTAAAGGTAATATTATTATATTCCTTAATAATAATACTAAAAGCTTTATCATTATCATTATAAATCCATTCATTGTACTTCTCAAGAGTAATACCAAAGACTTTATTATCATTATTTTAACTTCAATATTTTCAATTTTCAATATCTTCAATTTCAATATCTTCAACTTCAATATCTTCAATTTTTCCAACAACTTTTATATTCAAATTCTTCACTTTTCTGATGAAATCTCGAAGGTTCTTTATATGCTTTCGTTTTTTCGTTTTTTTGTTTGAATGATTTGTATGATTTAAAAATTCGTTTTTGAATTTCGTAAAATAGAATAGGGTTCGATTTGTATATTATATTTATATCTTTCGAATAAATTCTTTCAATTCTTTTTTTTGTTTTTTTGTTTCGAAAGTTTTTCGTAATATTTTTGGTAGATTTTCGATAATATTCCGAAGGGTTTTCGAAGGTTTTTCGATAATATTCTGAAGGGTTTTTTGAAGATGAATTTTGAAGTCAAATTTGTATATATTTTGAAGGTAAATTTCGAAGGTGAATTTCGAAGGGTTTTCGAAGGTTTTCGATAATATTCCGAAGGGTTTTTCGAAGATGAATTTTGAGGTCAAATTTGTATGTATTTTGAAGGTAAATTTCGAAGGTGAATTTCGAAGGGTTTTCGAAGGTTTTCGATAATATTCCGAAGGGTTTTCGAAGGCTTGTTTCGAAGCTAAATTCGTATGTATTTTGAGGGTAATTTTCGAAAGGTTTTTGAAGGTTTTCGATAATATTCCGAAGGGTTTTCGAAGGTTCGTTTCGAGGCCAAATTCGTATATGTTTTGAGGGTAAATTTCAAAGGATTTTTGAAGGGTTATTTTTAGATTCAATTTGTATGTATTTTGGAGGTAAATTTCGAAGGTTTTTCGAAGGTTTGAATGAATCAAAAAATGAGGTTATTCCTAAAATTAATCGACGAGTTGTTTTCAAGGGTGAATGAAAAGAATTGTAAGAATTATAGCAAAGAATCGATTAATTTCGAATAAGAATAGATTTAGAATCAAGACTTTTCATTACTTTCTTTAAATGGTATCGAAGAATTCCCTTTTATATAGATGAAAACTCTTCAAACTAGTGTACAATTCGGCCTGCTTTCAGTTAGCCTTAGTTTCGTAGTTGAGGTTCGTAACATGAATTATATTATCTTTTTGTTTAAATAATATAATCCAATTTATTTTTATACAATTGTCGATAATTAATATAAAATAATAATTTCCTTGAATCGATTTTGAAAATAATTCTGTAATATCGAAATATATAAATTCGAATCTCTTTAATTTATATAAACTCAATTACTTCAGAATATAATTGATCATTTTGATGAGTATATATATTTTATAGATATTTAATTCAATTAGAATCTTTATTAGTTTAATTATATTAAATATTTTGTATAGATTCTTGATCTTATTTGAATTTAAATGATTAAATCTTTGATATTATAATAGATATTTCTTTTTTTCCTTGAATATTAATTCGTTATCAATATCTTTGATATCATTGATTATCTTTAAAGAAAAGCCTTTTTCTTAATCATTTTGATATATACTCAAATAAAGAGTTATATTTTTATATCCTTTAATTATATATAAAATTATATATATTCTATTTTATATTCTAATATAAATAACTTTCTTATTGTTTTTCTTGAAATATATATAATAAAAATTGAATTCCCTTTATAACCCTATTTCATAAATCCTTTTTTTTGATAATAAATTTATTCCTAACTTTAATATATATAATATATTTGAAAATAACATTTTAAAATTATTTTTGTATATCATATCTATTAAATCTTAATAATAATAATATATTATTTCTTTATTAATCTTTATCCTTCATTTAATAATAAAATTTATTAATCTAAATAATAAAGATTGATTAAATATATATAAAAAAACATTTATATTAATATATCATTTATTAAAAAAAGTTTTATTAATAATTTCCTTTATTAAATTATAATCTTTCTTTATTATATTCTTAATATCGGAATCTAATTCAAAGATATTATTAGTAAAATATATTTAATCTTTTTTATTAAAATAAATCTTTTTCGAATTCAATAATCTCTTTCTTTTTTAATAACAAAAATAATTATAAAGGAATTTATTAATTCATATTAAATACAGATAATTTTATATATAATAATCTTCCTTTTGATATAAATCATAAATATTATTTAGAATTTCAAAATCTAATTTTTAATATCAAAAAATATATTTAGATTTTTTCACAATTTATATTCGTTTTGATCCATTCTTAAAACAAAATTTTTTAATCTATAAATACTTGATTTTATTATCAATACTAAAATTAATTTGAATATCCAATATATTTACTATTCTTTGATAATCGATTAAAAAATTATATATTAAAATCAAAAATAAAATAATATCTTAATATACTAATTAACAACTTTTATTTGTAACCTCTAATTTCCTTTTATACTTTTTCAATTTATTCCAAATTTTAATAATAATTATATTAAAATAAATATCGGATTGAAATTTGAAGTTCTGGATTATCATTATATATATATTAATTATAATTGTATTGATTTTGATATATTTTGATTTAAAATATCTTTAGAATATATATACTATTAAATATTCATCGATAAAGGCTTTATTATTATTATTAAATATTATACAAATATATAATAATATATTCGCTTTATTCTTTAAATATTCCGATTTCAATTCAATATTGTAATATATATAATCATTGATTTTATAAACAAATATTATATTAGATTTTATAATCTATATATATTCGTTTAAGATTTGATCAATTATATAAAACCCTTCTTTCTTTTTCAATTATATCTTTATTTATTTGAATTATTATTTATAATTATTTTGATCGAACTTCAAAGGATTATTTGATTCTGATATTATAAAGATTTCTTATTATTTGATAGATATCAAAAATAATCTTCAGGTTTTTAAAATAATTTTAAAAAATATATAGTAAATAGATTCAGAATAATAAAGAAATGTAAAAATAAAATAATAAGAAAATTCGTAAAATTATATTGTAATATATTTTTTTGTAATTATATGAATTTGCTTTTCGTTTTTGTTACGATTTTATATCGGTATTATGTAGATTACTTTTCGTTTTGGTTTATAATATTATAAATTATAAGCTGTATTATCATATTTCAATTCTGCTTTGGTAATATTGTATAAAAACTTTGATTTTTATTTTGTTTTATTTTTACTAATTATATTAATCCTTTTTCAATTTGTTTTGCTTTTTAATTATTACTGTATAATTAGATTTCATAATCTATTAACTTTTGGTATAGGAAATAGTAATATTGTTAATTATATAAATTGAATTAAAGATCTATATTTCTAATAGGAATAGAATTAAGGTTATCCCTAAATATGGTTTGTGCATCATTGTGATTATGTAACCTCAATTCTAATCCTATGATGGCCTTATTTCCAACATTAAACAATTATTATATTATTTGTATAATCTTTTTTACAAAAAATATAATTATATTTTGAGAATTATAAACCAGCTTTTTTTAATCAAATCTTCGAAACGATATTGATATAAAAATTAAGGATGAATATTATATTATTCAAGATCAAATTATTATTAGAATAACCTTTTTTCTTGATGATCCCTTTGATAATACAAACCCTATATTCTAAAACTTGGAAACTGAAAGTATTTACTTCTATAAGATTATTGAGATCAGATAATCGATATTGATGATTATTTAATGAAGATATATTATTTATGATATATATAATATTATAATTATTGAATAAAGTGTTATTGGATAGATAATATATTTTCATTATTATAAAATATACTTTTGATTAATTGTATCGAATATTCAAAATAGTAATATTGATTGAAGATTTTGAAGGATCAATAGAACTTTTCATTCATTTCCTTTTGATTCAATTAAAATGAAATTACTTCTATGAATACGATTTTGTTTGATCCTTAATTGCTTATAATTTATTTTTATTGAATATTTTTTTGAATAATGGATTGGTTCTTTTAATAAATATTAATTTTATGATTTTATAATTGTAAATAATATAATTATAATCAATTCCATTATTTTATTCAGATTCAGTTTTGTAAGGATATTTTCAGATTTTCTTGATCTTTTAATTGCTTTTAGAATTAATACTCTTTTTATTCTTTTTAGATTTTTTATTATTTTGAAAAAAAATAAATATAAAATATATTTCTCCTCTAACTTTTAGGGAAATAGAATCCTGAAAAACTAATCCTTCAAAAACATTTCCGAATTGTTTGAATAAGAGATTGAATAATCCAAATTGATTATTCATTTCGATTTATATGATCATAATATTTATTCAGATTGAAAACATTCTGGTATTAATAATTTATAGAAAAATATTGATAATAACTTTATTCTATACTTTAATGATTTTATATATAAAAGCTTTAATATAGATTATAATTCAATCCTTATGTTATTTAATAGGATCGATTTTATTGAACAAAGTTTGCATTAGAATAGATCGATATTCTTATAGTATTATAAATTTGATAATAATTATTGTAAATATAAATTTCCTTTTGAATATATTGATAATTATTTTGAATAAAAGAATTATAATATTTTGATTAAGAATAAATAACTTTATAAAATATACTTAATCAATTAACAATTCAATTTATTCATAAAGATTATAGAAGGCTTTATAATTCTATATATATTCTTATTATTGATATCGATATTCTAATTGAAGAAAAACAAATTCGAAAGAGATTTCTTGAAAGATAATTGGAAATAAAATAATAAGTTTATTAAAAATAAATCCCAATATATTACCATCAGAATCTTTTATTTTTGTATCTCTATTTGTATCTTTTTTGGATTAAATTGTTATAAGATATTCCGAGAATTCCTTTTGGTATTGAATTTGTTTTTTTTAATTATATTTGATTTGGAGATTGATAATAGAAAATAAAATAGATGATTTGATTGAGAATCCATCGATCTGAATATAAATAGATTTATTCGTTAGATCGAAATTTGGAATGAATATAATTAATATAAATATAAATATAAATATAAACAGATTGTTTTCTAGATTAATTGAATCCCAGATTCCTTAAACTTGATATTTATTTTTCAAATATAAATATCATTTCGATTATTGAATATACATTATAAAAAGAAAATCGTTTTGATCTTTTATTATATTGAATAAAGATAATTGAATTGATATAAATATTGAATTATAAATAAAATAGGAATAATATTTTAAGAATAATTCTTTAAATATTTAATAATCATTGAATAAAAAGTTATATAGATTTAAAAACTATTGGACTTATAACTATTATAGGATAATATAACTATAAAGCATTTTCAGGGATCGAAGAATAAATAGTATATATAATTAATAAAATAAAAGAATTAAATGATTTGCTTTTGATTATATAAATCAAGACCTGTATATATAGAACAAATGAATAATTATCTAATCAATATATATTTTAATTAGATTAGATCTTTGTTTATTAGTATATCAGGATCATTTTATCAATCGGTAGATTGGTAAGGGCTAGAAGATCCTTCATTCCGATTGGAAAGCATACGCTTTGATTCTTCGTAGGATACAGGGGATCACAGGGCTTTCCGTGATATAAATGAATTAAAGGTATTAATAAAATATAATTCAAATTTTTATGATTTTCTAGATTTCGAAGGATGGAAAAAGAAATTTCAAATTTAAAGGTAGAATTATTGAGATAATGATTATTATAATTTGTAATTTTCAAAATTAGTTTTCGATTATAATTATTATTTTGTATTTTTTATATTGTTTGTTTATAATGATTTAATGTATCTAGATATTATAAAAAAATAAAAATGTTTTTAAAATTTTTGTTATTTTTGTAAGTAATTTGATTATCGAATATATAATTGTAAAATAAAGAAATAAATAAATAATATATAGAAAGTAAATAGATATAAAATAACATCATAAATTATTATATATCAATATAATGGATATCAATTATAATAATATTAAATCAATAATTCAATTATATATAATATTTATTAATAAAGATAATATTCAATATAATATTAATAAAGTTATTTATGTGGTTTTATTGATTATAGAAGTTATCAAAGAAAGGATTTCTAAAGTAATAATTATTAATAATTGAATATATTTCAAAGTTTTATTGAAGATAAATCGTTAATATTATTTGATAATATTTTAAATATATTATTAGATAATATAGTATTTTTATTATCGATTTCGATTTTTGAGGGATAAAAAAAAGTTTAATTTCTATAATAAATTATTTATGAAGATTATTAAGAGATATAGAATAAATATAATGAATAATAAATAATAAATAATAAGAAATTGTTATAATTCAATTTTATAGATAATAAATATTTATTTGTTCAAATTATAATGTTTCTAATATATTTTTTTTATTTAATATAATTAGTTTAATTAATAATAAATATTTAGGAAAAGTATTTGTTGATTGTTTTTTTGTTGAATAATATAATATTATTATATTATTTTTATTATATTATTATAAGTTTTGTTTAATTAATGGAAATATTATAGTTATTATTATAAAATACTTTATTATAAATATAATAATAGTTTAGCATTAAGAAATTGTTACGAACCTCAACTACGAAACGAGGGCTAGCTGAAAGCGGGCCGAATTGTACGTTAGTTTGAAGAGTTTTCATCTATATAAAGAGAGAATTCTTCAATACGATTGAAAAAAGTAATGAAAAGTCTTGATTCTAAAATCAAACTTATTGTTATTCGAATATTAATCGATTCTTTGTTATGATTCTTACAATTCTTTTTATTTATTTTTGAGAGTAACTCGTTAATTAATTTGAGAATAACTTTATTTTTTGATTTAGAAGAGCCTTCGAACTTTATCGAAAGATCTTTAAAAGGAAATCATCGAATTAAGCTTAGAAAACAAACTTTTGAGATTTTTTGAAATTCATTTTCGAAATTTACTTTCAAAACATATACGAATTTGACTTCGAAATGAATCTTTGAAAACCCTTCGAAATATTGTCGAAAACCTATCAAAAATACTACAAAAAACCTTCGAATCAAGAAAATCAAGAAAACAAGAAAAAGGAATTGAAAAGATCTATTCGAAAGATATGAATATAATATACGAATTGAACCCTATTCTATTTTACAAAATTCGAAAGCGAATTTTTAAATTATATAAATCATTCAAACAAAAGGACGAAAAAATGAAAAGTATATAAAGAACTTTTGAGATCTTATCGGAAAATTGAAGAATTTTGAATATAAAAGTTATTAGAAAAGTTGAAGATATTAAAGTTGAAGATATTGAAGTTGAGATTATTGTA